>CAUHTR010000060.1:138862-235551 GCA_959609185.1 Schmidtea polychroa
TAAATCTCTTGGTAAAATCTTCAAACGCAATTGATACCAAATTTGGATTGGTATTTTATACTAAAACACCTATTATAACACCTATTATCGAATAACTTAAAAAAATTCAAATGTTTTAGAAAAATAAAGGTACATGTGAATGTAAATATTTTAGTTTTCTCACCTCAGAATTTTGATTATTGTACATACATTAAAATAGAAATTGTTTTAAACCTAAACTACAAATTAGCAGTAAACTATAAAGAATTATGTACATACATGTACATACATGTTTTTTCTTGTTAAAAATGAATTTTTTTTAATCGCGTTAAATCAAATCAAATCGCGTAAAAACAGAACGAAATAATTTTTTTGAATCTCGTTAACCCTTTCCAGCCCAGTGATTCCAAATGGAATCATTAGTTAAAAACTCAGTTTTTTTCTCTCTACTACCAAAACGGTTGGCAGTAACTAGTGAGAACTATAGTAAGATATGTTTTTAACTGTTGACAATAGGGGGCAACAAAAAAAATGAAGTAAAATATTTTTATGATAAAATAAGTAGTTTTGGTACCTACTTACTGCATATATTTTTTTTTTGAAAAAATTTGGGCTGGAAAGGGTTAAATCAAATTCGCGTAAAAAAAGTTCGCGTAAAAACAGAATTAGGTGTACTTATAGGTTTATTAGTAATTACATAATCATATCATATGGCATATGACATGTGGGAAATCCAATAAAATTTATTAATCCTAATACAATGAATTAAATATTTAAAATACGCGTGGTTAATGCATTTTGAATGTTGATTTTTGGATTGAATGAATGTTGATAAAAATTTGAAATTCAATATTCAAAAATTAATTATTATTGATAATATTAACCCTTTGCACGCGAACAGCGCTTGAGAGTCACATCACTTATTATGGTCTTAAATTTTTGCTAATTTTCGTTTCCATTGTAGGAGTAATCATGTAAAATTGCATTAACGGTATTTGTTTCCAAAACAAGTAATTTTGTGTAAATTCTTCGTTATCTTGATACAATATCTTGAGTAATAAAACATCAGTAACTTCATTATACATAGATCCACAATAATTATTACATATAATTAGTGTGGTCACCTTTGAAAAATTTTTGACCAGGAAATTTGAGTAAAAAAAAAATTTTGGAATATGAAAAAAAACAGGAAAATATTTTGTAAAGACAATATAAATTTTATTTTTTATTTTTGAAACTGTATTTTACATTGCTCCGTACTGCTTATAAAAGCTTTTTATTTCCTGCTGCCATAGCCCGAAATTGATCGCATTTTATTTTTAAATTGTTACAAATTAATAATTTGGCTTTAACATAATCAGGCGTTAAATGGTTCCTTTTATTCCACCACAATGAACCCATTACTGAAAAAATTCGTTCGACGAAGAAATAACTGACGGAAATGCTGAATAAAAATTCTATTAATTTCCTCAGTACTGAATATTCTCCTTTCCTCAGTATTGCGCCCACAATTGCTCACAACCGAAACAAATACAAAACACGTTGAACAGAACAAAATCAAGAAGAAGAGATGTTGTAATACCTACAATAATTTCGCGGTTAATTTGAAATTATTTTAAATTAACCGCGAAATAAATTAATATATTTAACTCGATTTAAAATATCTTGTGATTGTCCAATTCAGATACAACCCGGACATTTTTTGGTTAAGCCAAGACACCCGGACACACTTTCCAAACCCTTAACAGTCCTGGTGAAACCCGAACAAGTGGAAACACTGCATATAATACTTATTAAATTCTAAATTAGTTAATATACCATTTTTAAATTAGTTAATTAATTAACCCTTCGACGACAAATTCTAAAAAATGAAATTTCTGTAACTTTAACGATAGAAATCAGCTAAATAGCTTGTTTAAAACGTGTAATGTTGATTTCAAATTTTTCCTATGCTGCAAATTTGAAATTTGAGTGCGGGACATATATGACCCACTAACTAAATGTAAGGCAAAAACTATTATTGCATGCAGTTTTATAAAAAAAAATATAAACATAAACACAAAAAAATAAATGTGCTTACCTTTTGATATAAATACTTCCCAAAATAAACAATAATGTAGGTATTATAACCACTATTTCACAAAGCACTGTAAACTGTGACAACGAATGAAATAAAATGTTACATTTGCTAGCCGGCAGAACGTATATTAACGAGTATAGACGAAACTAGTCGAAAATACTATAAACACGAGTGGGACAAGCGTTGGTTGTAATAGCACAGTGAATAAGGCATCTATATTTTTTTTAAATTTGACTGGAACATATATGTCCCGACAATGGTCAAAGGGTTAAGCTAAATTACATGCCTAATTTAACTTGATCCTCACAGATGATATTATTATAGAATCTACTTCATTATCTTTGTTAGATGCAAAATCAGAAGTATTATGATTGCAATTAGGAATTTGAAGGTTCAAGACCATCTGGAATTCTGGGTATAATTTTCAATTTGGACATGCTCTCGTTAGAATCTATGTTATTGAAATTAACAGACAAGACAAATTAAATGGAAAATTTATCCGCCCTCTAAATTGAGATAAATCTAGCGAAGGTAGCCTTTGTAATTGGCATCTGAAAAATGTATACCGTTGTCATGTAAAATAGTATAACTAAATAATTTCAACCTAAAGAATCTTAATATCTTTATTACAGTAATGCATGTACGAAACTTGTAAAGACTTGTTCCCGTCCTTATACGCATCCGCACAAAAAATCTCCCAAAATCCCATTCTTCATGGCTTCCTAGTTGGATTTAGATTTATTGGGTTTTTAGTTAATTTAAGTCGGTTACCTCTGACTCCTCGTGTCCTTTAAATCAAAACAATAACTACCCAACGTATATTGGAATACCAAAATTTACAATCTTTTCTCAACACTTTACAATCAATAATCAAAGTTACGTTTGACCGATTCTCAGCACGGTGTTGATGCTTTAACAAAGATAATATTCACCTTTTATTTCTTTAGATTCTCTTGACCCACGTTTTCCTCTTTTTCTGTTTGATTTGATTCTTTTTCATCTTTCCGTATTCCTATTCTATATCTTCTTTTCCCTATTCTCCTTAATTCATTTTTACCTCTCGACTATTCTCGATTCTTCTTACCCTACCTGAGGCAAAATGCCGATTTGCTCTGATTTTCCCCTTCCTTATATACTCTTCGAAATCGGGATGACAAATGGTTATTGCGAGCCAATCTTTCACTTGACATTTGCTTCCACGTATCTGCTTCGGTTGTCACCCATAATGGTCCAACGAACAAAGATAATTAATGGCCCGTCCGGCCTTACTTCCTTCTGTTTACTTTTATTCTTGTTTACCCAGCTCGGGTTTCCTTCATCTCTCGGGTTCTCCATTGGCTCGGGTTTCTCATTAGCTCGGGTTTTCTTTTAGCCAATTAATTAATTAACTTTTTCTGTTTTTACACATTTGAATGCTTTTCGACCCTCCCTAACTATTTTCTGATAAATCCCTAATCAACATCTTGTTGACCATTAGCTAATCTATACCTGTCCCGTTTTCCCAATTCGATTTCGATGATTTTACAATTTATTGATTTTTCTCGGATTTCCGGATTCTTGCCTTTCATAACTGCTTTTGCCATTTCTAATACTGCTTCCGTCGTACTTTCCTTTACTATCGATTCTGTGCATGATCACGCTTTTATTTGTCTTTTTCTTCACTTACTTTTTATTTAAATTATTAACCTAAATTTCATTTAAATTTATTTTAATTTGCAGACCTCAACAGATTTAACAAAACTTATTTTTAATAAAAGACAAAAAGTTATTTTTGATGATAAATTACACTAAATTTTAATCAACATTAACATGATTTCAATAAATTATTTTTTGGTTGATTTAATCATTGAGTTCTTCCATTGCCCTTGGGTAGCCACTGCAGTCACCATTATAAATCCATGCCAAAACAAAAATAACCAATTTTGAGCAAAAATAGAGAATTCCACTGAAAAGCATGAAGGTGGCCCAATTTTCGGTTTGAATGTTATGGCGAGTTAATTCGTCAATTATCTTTTCTTCTAGGATTTGAGCTTTTACAAAACTCGCTTTACGAACGTACTGAAAACCGTTAAAGTTTAAAGATGTATTGTTTATTTCGTATTTACCTACTATTTCTGAACCGAGTACATCTGTAAATTCAATGAATTCCCCGCCCCCTTCCAGACAAGTTTCAATAGCAATTTCACTGTAGTCATCACCAAAGGAAGGGGTAATATTGTTAAATTGCACCAAAGTTAACACGGCGGCTTGATTTTTAGGACTCATTTTTGAAATGTCCCCATTACAACGAGCTAATCTAAAATAAATGAGTTCATTTAAGTGATTCGACTTTTACTATTAATGAAATACCAGGATATTTATTTTAAGGTTAAATTCTGGAAACTAAGGTCACGGGTGATAATGTAGAATTGTCGTTGGAGTACTAGAACATTTTTATTGGAAATAACTTATCAATTTTTAATTTTTTTGTTCATCTTTTGTCTGCCTTTACTTTCTTTTGACATTTCATTTATTTTTATTACGTCGATAATTTTTTCCCCTGGTGGAACACAAATTTTAGATAAAGCTGGTGGGTTACAGGTTATCCACATTTTACTCTTCCGCATTGTTTCCAGCGCAACCCAGAATACAATAGGTTTTACTCCTAGATACTTGCTGGATTAAGAAATGAGGGGGCCACTCTTGAAAAGTGAGCGCAATCCTGTGTACTATAATCTCCAAGTATTGGAGTGGGTTCGTGGATTACTAATAGAAGGTATGTGTCCGTTTTGTTTTTTCGGCCCTTAACTCGTGTTAGTAGTATGCAGTAAGGATTCCAGCGCACTTTCGCCTTAATAACTTTTCAAATGTGTCAAGGTCATCACATTGTCATGAAATTTTCCAAGTTCAAATAAAGGTCAATTGTATCATTTTATTTTATTTTTTAAATTTATATTTTTATTATTTACTTTATTTAAATTTTATTTTAATTATTTTTATTTAATTTAATTAATTTTTTTTCTTTTCAGATTTAATGTTTCTTTTTAAATATAAATTATTATTACTGTTATTATCTTTATTTATTAATATTATATTATTTTATTTATTTAAAATTTATTTATTTATTATTAATAATTTTTGTTTAATTTTTTTAAATTAATTAATTTTTTTCATTTACTTTTATTATATTGTAACAAGAGCGTAAATTATAACAAGAATATTTTAATTGGAACAAAATTGGAAAAAAAGTATATGATTAATCTTATAGATAACCTTTTATCATCCAAACATTGGAAAGCTCGTTTTTCTGTCTTGATAGTATACTGATTGACACTTCCTTTTCTCTTTTGTAGGATGATCACTGTTCCATCATCAGTATACATTTTTTAAGGCTTCATGTATGAGATTAGTATTTGTAAGACTTATTCCTTTGGCTTTTAAAATGTCTTTATCGCCTTGAAGTAAGTAGCACTTGAATCGAAGAAACACCCATTTCTATATTGATTTCCCTTTTTCTCATTCTTGACTTTTCCGATTACTGAATAAATTTTATCTGAGAACAATGGATTGGTCACCAGATAATTTGAATTATCCAGGAGCCCATCAGCAATCATTTTTAGATACAGTTGTGAGCGTAAGTCCACATTTTTACACTCTAAAAAGAAGGACATATGTCACCGGCTACGATATTAATTTGATAATTGAATTCTTCTCCATAACTCTGTAGTTCTTTATCTTGAAACTGATACATACGAAGTTTGGATAAATCAAGTACTGTTTATCCAATATACAGCCTATCCAAATACACCATTTCCTTATCAAGCATAACTGCAATGAGATCATCTGCAATCTTTTGCTTTTGCTGCATAATCTTAAATTTATAAGTTTCTTCAAGTTTTAAACAGTTTTACCGTATAAATTCTTGTTCTTTAAGTTATAATAATCTCGCTGAAATGGATCTGCACTAACTGCTCTTATTTGGGTAATGTAATCAATATATCCTTTGTAAAATAGCTACTTGCTTAAACTCTACAGCACGATTAAAGTTTGTGACTTTTGCATCGTAACTCAATATTTCCTTCAAAACTCTAATAACAATCACATAATTGGTCTTTCGTTCGTGTGTTAATAACAGCTTTTCAACTTTACTACCAGGTGGATAGTAAATTTCAGGAACTATAGGTAAACCGTCTAATTTATTTTGTATATTATCATGAATAAAGATGTCAACCTCCAGAACATATTCACGATCTCCATCAAATTCATTTTCCTTCACACATCTTTTAATAATACTATCCATTTTAGTTTGATTTTCTAACCATCTGAACTCACCAACAGGAAGTTTCTGAGATAGAGCCCATCCATATAAATTATTAACATCTTGGCACGTCATTTGAGTTGACTTATCTGCCTCAACATGATGGTTGTTAATAAATATCATTCCATCCGAAAAACTGTCTCAGACAAGCGATAGAGCTCTTGGACTTGAATAAGTTTTATTGGTTCAGAGAGCTGTTTAAGAGCTGAAATCCAACTCAATCCTGAGATAGAAACAAAAAATAGCGCTTCTAATCCATCTTCAACAAAAGCAGCAGCCAACAGAAAAACATCCAACTTAAGGTACACTAGCATATAATCTAAAAGCGTCTAACTGTTGTGCTATTGCCCTATTTAAATAGCATGTAAATATTCTGTCTGATTAATTCCTGACCAAATCAGTGGAAATTCAGTTATTCTTTAAATAAATTCTAAAATTAATTTTTAGGTGTTAAAAACACTAAAGAATAACTTTGTGTATATAGTGTATATAGGGTATGTTGGCAATCCCGTGATTTCGGGATTGCATTTACCTAGTCCCGGGATCCAGGGATTAGTCCCGAGATTTTTAAATACCTGTTCTTGAAACATATTAACATATTATTGTAACAAAATTAATAAAATGACACATTCAAAAGTAAGTTTATAAAAAACGGTTTATTAAATTTTAAAGAAATTAATTGTTTTTATAATATAATACTTTATATTCATTGATTTTATTTTATCATTAATAATATTCTTAATTATTAAATTATAAAAATACGTAATTATTTTTTATTATTTTTAAAATATGTTTTGAGGAAGCACAGCATATCCAAAGTTTCATCGCCCAAACAACTTATGTTCGTTGCGAAAAGTCCGGCCACAGAAAAGCCCGTTTAGACTCAACACTGGTTGATTAGATTGTCATAAGAAAATCATATGCTCTTTGCAAAGAATCACCGCGTGTTCCTCCATTTTCAAACAACACCATTTCTTTTTGAATTGGCATTCAATTTGAAATGTTCAACAAAATAAGATTTTTTAAAGAATTTTTCAGTAAACTGTAAGCTATTTTTCCTTTTAGGCTTCAAAAGTCAAATCCCGGGATTCCGAACCCTAATGTTGCGGAAAACTTTTCAACTTTTCACTTTAATTCGACTATAAGGGTGGGAAAATACATCTACCGAATTTTTATATGGATAATTGATATTTTATAATTCTATACAATAATAATTTTAGCAAACAAATAATACAAATTGTATTGTTATCAGTAAAATCTTTTATCTTCTCTACAATTGATCGATTTTTATTATCGATTGTTTTTATCTTCATTTCAGACTATTGATTAATATTTGTATTCAAACATTATTTATGGATTTTTAAAAATTATATTTTAACTTCAATAATTTTGATATCAAAATGATTTAGTAAAATCTAAATAAATTAATTTTTCGTTTTGTTCACTTTTGGTCAATTTTTTCCTTTAGAATTTCATTTATTTTCATTTAAATTCTTTTTCCAAATTTAACGCCAATTTTCTGTACGCCTTTTTTCAAGTGCTATTTGAAGATTTATTTAAATAACATTTGAAAAAGAGAGGACCGAAAATTTGTATTAAATATAAAAATACTGATCAGCAGTCAAATTCTAAAGGAAATTTAGTCTCATAGATAATGTTGCAAAATTTGGTACCAGAAATGGTCAAAATACGGATCGGCAGTACTTCTCAAACTTTTTTTGTGTCGCGGACGGGTTATTTTTTCCTAATCCAAAAACATAAATTTTAATTAGTAATATTTATTAAAAAGTAACAAAAAAAAATATAAAAAAAATTATTAACGAAATTAGGTTTCGTCTGCATGCAATAAATTGCAAATAATACCTAAAAATGCATCGAAATTCGCAGTAAATAGAAAAGTTAACGAAAACACACCGTAGCACCCAGCATTTCAGTTAAAGTTACTTTATTAGTTTATGACAAATATACCTTGTGATATCTCTTGGTACTATTGCGCTTATTTCTTAAATATAACCTGTTTGTACTATTGTAAATATTTTAACGCTTAAAAATAAAACAAAATTTACAAAAATGTTCTGCGGACCTGCACCGGCTTGCGGATCACCACTTTGAGAAGCACCGGTATACGGGACGCAAAAATTAATTTCTAAATTTTTGCTTCCAATGTACTTGGTAACAGTACCCTAGGGGGTCAAATTATCTTGTGGGATAAACTACAAGTATATATAATAAAACAAATTGGATCTCAGCCATAAATTTATGAATAAACGTTTATTTTACAGGGGTTGTTTTTTGCTTCCCATATGCTATAGTTACTCCCACGGATCTTTAAACCAATTTCCTGAACTACCAAACAAAATTTATATTCATTTCAAAATCAAATTCGAAAGAGCCTGAGAAATCTATTTTCCAATTTTATCAAAATTTCACACGGAAAATGGAATTAATCCAAATTCGAGGTCAGAAATTGAATAATTGTCACAAATCAGCGGCACTAGCACTGTGCCAAATAGCACATTTTCAAGGTTAACGCATTGTAAAATTTGACTTACATTCAATTTGTATTGAATTTTCCCTACGTTTTTTTAATTAATAACAAACATTTCAAGATGAATGATAAACTTCATGAAGCATTAAATTTACGTGATGCTTCCAATCCAAGTGATGAAAAGAGAGCGAGTAGTTAAATATTAGTTAACTAGTCATTCCTGCTAATCACATAACTAAAATCTATTTCTGGTGTGCTTACTGGTTTCTGGCGCAAATATGTTGCCGAAATATATAATTAATCGACTAATGACAGCTAATGACTGCAACGGATATACTTACATGTTGGAGTATTACTAATTTTGATTTCTTAATTCTGCCCTCAAGAGGTTGAAAGAATATATTTCTACTTCAATTACGAATCAAATTTATGATCCCATTCAAATGTAGTCACTGGGTTGACCACCCCCCCCATCATATATGCTTATACAACAAATAGAGTACTTAGCGACTAAATTGTACACTTCATCCGACCATTTGATTTGACCCATTTTCAAATCGGATTCCAAAATTATTTGATCTTTTAATAGATTTTTCAATTGATTCATCTCATTTTCCGTTAATTTGTAAACCACATCCTCATTGTTGAAGAAATTAAAAATATCATCATTACTGATGGTATTAATGAGCTTTTTGAAGTCAACCCCTGCCTTTGAATTCAATCATGTTATTATTCTGACAATAGAAACGTTAACTACCTCAGTTAATATAGTCATCCAGTCGGGTTCAAATTTAATTTTCTTTCGAAAATTTTGCCTATAGCCCATTGCTGATGCGGAGAAGTGTTCCTTTCTGGCGTTTCTGATCTCTCGTCTCTGCAAATCAAGCCGCAATTGTCTAAGCAATTCGGAATTTTCTAAAAGGCTCAGTTCAGAACTGCTCATGTTGTCGAAGCCGATTCAATAAAGAACTCAACAAATCTCTGCTTAATTGACTCAATTCCAATCTAATAAATTTGTTTTGTCAACCGGAAATTATTTAGACAATTTCGAATATATCAATAAAAATTTAATTGATTTCTTTTATATTTTAATTAAATATGAAATTCAACCCGCCTGAATCAGAAAGAATAATTTCTCGGTGAAATTTTCAAATTGCACACTTTGAAATAAATAATGATGCCATTTTATAGAGAATTAAATTCTACCTATACTTTGTTTGAGTGGAAATATTTCAAGTTTTTTAAAATTATATAAAAATTCAAAAATTGGTGCACTAAAAAATATTTCAAAATTTCGATAATATAATATGGTCAGTAATGTTGGGCTAGAGCAGCGTTTCCCAAACTTTTTTGACCGCGGCCCGGTAGAAGAATTAAAATTTTTTCCGCAACCCACGCTTTGGGAAACACTTAGAGCCAAAAATTGAGAGCTTGTTTTAATAATCTGAAATACATAGCATAAAAACCGCACCATATTAAATTAAAATCTAGGATTATACACCAAATAATACAAAGTAAAGTATACAACACATTGAGAATAAATAAAACACGTATAATAAAATGGAGTGTTGGGCCTCCCTCAAAGTTGACACAACACAACAGTCGTAGTCTAGGAAAATTATCGCGCACCCTTTCATTCACAACTCTCCTTTATAACCTTTCATAGTCAACCATTGAGGATTCCCATATGACCCTTCCTTCAATCATGCGACATGGTGTCCATTATCCATGTTGGTGCTGCTCCAAGTTGGTTAAACTTATAGAGCAAGTGAGCTGCTATTTTACAACTACTCATCTATAGCACTTCAATATGATTGATGACTGCTAAAAATGACTGACACTTTCCAACTCAAAATTACAATGGATAAGGTTTGTCTATTTGGATTGCTGCTATTTTTCGATATGAATGTACTAAGTGGAGTTTTCGTCGCTGAACCATGGACACTACGATTGTATGATGAAGTTGAATCCTACCCTCTCATACCGGATATCTAGATGTCGAACCTATCTAACAATCAACAACTAATGGAATTGACGATTTAGATGTTTCGATAAGAGTAATCTTCGACGATCAGCCATCTATTGCTTTAGCGGTAGTGGGTCTGAGCTATTCATCTGCCTCTATTCTACTTTGCTTTGGATCTATCTCCAGACTCACCAAGGCCCTACAACTAGCCAACTCTTTCCACAGTTTTTTTGGATTTGCTGCTACCTTTACACTACTCTCTAGATCTTTTTGCTGGACTATTTGTTAATAACTGTAGTCGATTGTTATATTTTTATTGTTATTATTATTTTCTACAAAACTTCAATTAGGTTTTTTGTTTACAATCGTTTTCGTTCCCATAGTGACGGGGAAATGAAATTTTAAAAAACTATATCGCTATAGTAAAATGAAAAAATAAAAAATCCAATTAAAAATCTATAATCCAAAATTAGGAGAAACTGAAAAGAAAACAATAGAAAATTTCAAAATAATAAGAGAAAGAAAAGATACGAATATATTAATCCGAAGAATCAGATAATTCCAAAAAAGATTATTTATATGAATAAAGTTATAATATTAGAGATAAACCCTCGAGATCAAGTTACCAACAATAAAAACGATCTTAGTTGAATAGGAAATATTCTTTAGGAGAACTCGATATATATCCAGCCTAATAGTAATCGTGTCCTAATATTTTTGTGATCAACCTCGAGTTTGGAGCAGTGTAGAAACATTGAAACCGTACGAGAAACATTCCAGTTAACCATATAAGGTCGATTATTTGATTTTTATTTAATAAAGTTTTATAGTTTCGGTTTGTTAATAATTATTGTGATTGCAAACTATTTGTTAAATTATACACAAGCATCCCCACTGTCCCGATACAGTTCTTTTAAAGGAGACTCGGCTGGGTTCTACAATTTCCTACTAACACAACAGTATAACATAATAACATATTACAGTTTCAATATATAAACTAAGACATATTAGAAACATTAGATACATATATTGGATCCATAATAGTAACAATCTCGTGTTATATGTTGATTCTACGATATTACGCTATTTGTGGCGTTTATGAAATGTTATTCGTATATCAAATGAATTCTCAGCGTTGAATCGTATTTATCTCACGGAATTTTCCGAACATTGATCCTGTCAATATCATAATTGCATTCGCCTCTTGAAATCTTCATCCCAAGACAAGCTCTACATCAATAATACCGTCAGCGATTATCCTGGATAGTGATTATCCTGGTACATTTTCCTAATTTACTTGTTCTGATTACGTTTGTTCTTATTCGTTTTAGGTCAATTTTATTTTTACTCATTATTCCTCTCTACTTTAATTGTTTATTTCCTATTTGTTGTTGAAATATTTTGAATTACATTTTCTAATGCAGATAATCCTATTTACGATATTTGTAATTAAAGGAATGAGAGAAATATAAGACTGGTCAGGGAGAGAATTGACAACGCGAATAAATAAAATGGGAAGAAAGGCTCGAAAGCACAAAAATGTGAATTGTGGAAAATCGATAAAAGATTCATAAATTCGAATTAAAGTCTGGAAAATAGGTCATGGGGGGAACAGGTAACGAGGAATAAAATGGTGATAACGGAATTTTCAGAAATTGATAGGAAGAGTTTGAAAAGGTGCGTAAAAGATGAAAAACAAGAAAATGATTAATGGGAGAAGACCAAGAAAAAGATAGTGCGTGCAGAAAGGCCCGGGCGGGTCAATAATTATCTTTGTTCATCGGACCATTCTGGGTGACAGCCGAAGCAGATATGTGGAGTCGAATGTCAGGAGAGAGATTGGCTCGGCAATAAATATTTGTCATCTGGATTTCGAAGAGTATATAAGGAATGGAAAAATCAGAGCAAACTGACATTCGGAATCAGCTAGGGACGCAAAGAAACCGAGCTTAAGACAATTAGGAAGTTAGGGATACGAATGGATTGAGTTAGGAGACATTCGAGACGTAAAAAGAAAATTGAATTGGAAGCGAACCAGATCAAGGATTAAAAGTTCGATTAAAAGGAATATAGTATAACGTTATATTATTTTTTTTTTGAAATTGTAATTAAGAACCTTATTATATTATTAATAATTTTTTTTATGTATAGTATATTTAAAAAATAACAAAACTATATAGTGATAATAGTGATAATAAATTATAAATTATAATAAAATTTCAAAATAAAAAATCAAGAAAAAATCGAATATTTTATTTTTATGTACAATAATTTTTTATATGATATCTATTTGAACTATAATTAGTTTTTCCCAAAAAATATAGGGGCCCTAAAAATGTTATTTACGGCACTGGATCTTTAAATATTGGTATTTAAGCAATAAATAATTGTAAAAGATTCACCACTTAATACCGATATTTATCTCTCTAATGACCATATTTTACCCTTCTGATATTCAACCGATTTAATCTCTAGAAATCTAATTAAAAATAAAATGATATATCAGGAATTTCCTTCAATAAAGATCAATTTTCATTTGTTGTTTTTGATGTCCAACATTCCTCTGTTAACACTGTATTTATAAATAAATTTGACTATGAATCAGTAAAGATATCGATGTTTTTTTCGATATTCGCGAATTTTAGGCACTGCCTTTTCAAGCCCTGAAATCAAAACTCTAAAATTTTTTACAAATCAACAAAATATTTTAATTAATTTACCATGAAATATCTAACTAGAGATTATATTTTCTCATTGATCATAATTTTTCACCGATTCCCTCAATGATTTTCAAGCTATCATAGCCTGGCATACTTTTCAAACTAAATCACAAATTTCAGTATATATATACACTTGTATAGAGGTCTCTCTAGATCTTGAGGGCTTTGGCTGAAGCTAATGGTAAATCTGGCCCTGATTGTCTACAGATCTGCTTCTTTTTTTACTTCTATTGAAATTTATTAATGTTATATACCAAATACTCCAGAATTTCGCCGATTTGTAGGCATTTTACCATCATTGGTCCTTGATAAAATTTACTGGTTTCAGCTTAAGATTTTCAATATTTAAAAGTTCATCAATGTGTAAACTGACTAAGGAGAAATTGAAAGGTTCATGGATAAATTCTTAGAAAATATAGTTATTGATAAAATCATTTAGTCAAATTCAATATCATTACAATCATTGCTATCATCAAAAATTAAATAATTTATCCTATCACTCGATTATTGTAAAATCTCTAATTATTATTATTTTTTTTAAATTAAATTAAAAAATAAGTCAATAGAAATAAATCAAATTATCAAGAAATTATTTAAATTTATCTTAGAATCAACATTAAAACCTTAAATTTTAAAATATTCTTTCGCTTAAATATATCGTAAAGCCAGCTAGCATCTACTCTAAAAAATTACGAATGAATAAAAATGTCCTAAATTTATCAGTAAATTCATTTCAAATTATCGCAAATCAAGATAAGAACTTTGATAAAATAAAATTATCCTAGTGATTAGAATTATCATTGGAGCGTAAAATGAAAGGAGAATTATTCTTTAGTTTAAACCATGAAATGAAGATAAATCAAGAAAATTTTGATAAGAATCTTCATTGAGGTGATGAAATAAAAGCAGAATTATTCTTTGAACAGATTAGTCTTCGGAAAAAAGGATAAATTAATAAACTCAAAAGGTAAAAATCTTCATTGAGTTAAGTGATAGAACTATTCATTAATGGATAATAGTACTACGGGAGGTATAATTGGTAAATGAAAAGGGGAAAACACACTGAGAAATGTTATTGTTAAGATGAAGGTGGATAAGAGTGGAGATATATTAAGTATTAGTTGAATTTATTTAATTAACAAATGCATAAAAATATTTAGTAAATTTGCTGAAGTTTAAAACAACTATTTGTGGGGAAACCCTTTACTGCTCTGAACCACCGGCTTTTTAACAAGGGACGGGTTTAATGTACATAAAAGTGCAACTGTCAAAAAATACCTAATAGCCCCTGGAAGCAATTAAAAAAAATTTTATGAGAAGGTACATTCGATGGTCGTGCTGCCGGAGGCTTTTAACTACCTACTCACAATCAATATTTGAAATTATCGATATTGCACAATCAATCGATAATATTAAAACGAGACACAAAAGCTATGATACCAAATATATAAACATTACAAAAGATTAAAAAAGCCAATTTAATAAAAATCGATATCGATAAAAAAGAAATGAATCACAAATAATTTTATCGGATTTCCCATCCAACCGTTTTAATTCGATACCAAATGAAGGCTCGATCACCGTTAATCGATAAATTATCGATATTGCACCATATTTTTTCTACTGGAAGGGCGACATCAGATGGTCGCGCTGGATGGGGCTACGAACCTCCCACTCACAATCAATCGATCAAATTATCAATATTGCACAATCAATCGATAATATTAAAACGAGACACAAAAACTATGATACCAAATATATAAACATTACAAAAGATTAATAAAGCCAATTAAATAAAAATCGATATTGCACAATAGATCGATAAAAAAGAAATGAATTACAAATAATTTTATTGGATTTCCCATCCAACCGTTTTAATTCGATACCAAATGAAGGGTCGATCAAAATTATCGATATTGCACAGTTAATCGATAAACTATCGATTTTGCACCATATTTTTCTGCTGGAAGGGCGACATCTGATGGTCGTGCTGGATGGGGCTACGAACCTCCCACTCATAATCAATCGATAAATTATCGATATTGCACAATCAATCGATAATATTAAAACGAGACATAAACTATGATACCAAATATACAAATATTACAAAAGATAACTTTATTTCGATTTAGAAAGCCAATTAAATAAAAATCAATATTGCACAATCAATCGATAAAATAATGAATCACAAACAATTTTATCGGATTTCCCATCCAACCGTTTTAATTCGATACCAAATGAAGGCTCGATCAAAATTATCTATATTGCACAGTTAATCGATAAATTATCGATATTGCACCATATATTGACACACACACACACACACACACAAGAAATAAATTAGTCAAAAATCTTTATTCCAACAAAATGACTAAATAATATTAAAATAAACCATTATTGTCAGGCGCGCGCACACACAACAGAGTGAATCAATACAATCTGCCAATCAGAAGCTATCATCAAATAAGAACGCGATATCCACTAATTGAGAGCTATTTTACACACACACACACACACATACACAAGCACACACACAATGTACACAATTATAATAATAATAATCAGGACAACGGGCATTCTGTACAGATATAATAATGATAATGATAATAATAATAATAATAACTATAGTAACAGTCAGATCATCGTGCCCCCCGGTGGGTGTTAAATGCTTGATAGGTAAAAACTGAGAATCGATATGAGTGAAAGAAAAAGCATCAGATCATGTGAAAAGTCCGTTAAACATGACCGAAGCCGTTACTAGCGACAACAGGAGTGTTTTCGTCATATTTGTGATTGTGATGGTGATGATAGAGGGAATTGTAAACTGCAGAGGTATCCATGTGGAAATCGGAAATCGGCTGGACAAGAGGAGGTAAAAGTTGGTTATAATCAATTTGAGAAGGAACAGTGCCACTGCCACCAGCCGAACAGAACAAACGGGAAGCTGCTAACGATACGTTGTTGATATTAGCATCTGAAGTGGAGTCAGGCGGCCGAGAAAGAGGCATATGAAAAGGATGGGAAAACAGATCGGTTGTGGTGATAGCGCTCGAGGACGAAGTGTCGATACTCGACTGAGACGGGGCAGATGAGGAGTCTGTACGATGGTGAATGTGAGTACGAGATGATGATGAGTAGGCTGATTGATGAGTCTGAGGTTTATGCCACGGAGGCATTGATGTGTGATCTGAATGGAAACCAGCTTGGGGAAATCCTGATACAGTCGATGGTTGCTCATAATAGTGAGATGGGTAAGCGGTTTCGTATAGATCGTTGGCTGGAAGATAACAAATAGCTGAAGGACGACTTGTGGCCATTTCAGGACCTGCAGTTGGATCGAGTTTGGCTGTGTTATTTAAATTACCACTATCATTATTGTAAAGTGATTGGGTTGCACAAAATCCAGGAGTAGGAACCATATTTTGGTTAAATGGATGCTGAGATAAAGGTTGCTGATAGGCTGAGTAATTTCCATTTGAGGTTGATAAATCATTGGATGAATACATAGTACTAGTACGTGGTTGCAGTCCTCTGAAAATCATAAATTTGAAAATAAATATATTCTTTCATATCCTTCTTGCGGTAAAAGTCAGAATAGTCGAATATGGATGTCAAAAATACGGTCGACAGATCGTGAAAAATTAGCCGACTGTGCAAACACTAAAACATAACGGACTTCCAACAAATGCCAAAAAATTAGTCGATGAGTTGATATAAGAATCCCAAAAAAATCGTCGACATCAATTAATAAATCAATGTTTAGTAATTAATGTCATTTTTAATACAGGGTTATTCCCTATTATAAAGCGACTATTCATAATTATAATTATTATATTCAATATTCTAAATCATTTATTCAATATTCTAAATCATTTATATAAAATTATAAAGTAATTATTCTAAATTATAAAAAATGATTTTAGAATTAATTTATTGTTTTGGATCATTTTAAAAATAATAAAAAGAAACGATTTAAAATTCATGATGAACAAGTCCAATCCTGATGCAAATAACAACAATACAACCAATTCTAAGCGTAAACAACGCCATGTAATCACCAACGAAACCATAACAACAATTAAACGGTTGAAAGACGCGAACCAAACAACGGCATTTATTGCCACGACCCTCAATTTAAGCATTGCTGCAGTTAGTTCAGCACTTCGAAAAATACATGCGTGTGTTGAAACTGGCAGCAGGCAAAGTACTATACTTAAAAAATCCGGACCAAAACCTCAACCATTGGATTCTAATGTAAATATATCCAACTAAATCAAATAATTCAAGAAGATCCAAGCTTGACACAGAGGCATGCAAGAAAAGCTTTATAACTCAGGTCTCTCATTTTCTCAGTCAAAAATATCGAAAACATTAAAAGCGCTATCTATAACGCGAAAAAGAATAAAAAAAGATCAGTAAGAACCGTATCTCCTGAACTGATAAATACTAGAAAGACCTACGCAAGAGAACTTCGTCTTATTCCTAACAGCCGATTGATTTTTTTAGACGAAAGTGGTTTCAACCTACATACTGGCAACCATTATGGTTATTCACCAATAAATACAGATGCCATAAAGCTTGTTCCAGCTAACCGAGGCAGAAATGTATCTCTACTTGCATTATTTGCGCTGAAAAGAAAAGATAAACCATTTTAAATTGATCGATGGTGCATATAATGCTGAGAAACTGTTGGAATTTTTAAATGAAGCTTATAATATACAACAAATAAAAGCAAATGATATATTAGTTATGGATAATGTAAGATTTCACCATAGTGATATTGTAAAAGATTTTTGCGTAGAAAAAGTATTATCATAAAATATTTACCCCCTTATAGTCCGGATCTAAATCCAATTGAAAACATATTCTCAACAATTAAAAGCAGATATTCAGCAATTAGACCCGAACCAACGACACCTGTAATGATAAAAGAGAATCTAGCCAGCGTTATTGCTGAAATGAATGTGGATCCGTCTATATTATATGGTTTGTATTATGAGAGAATGCGGGAATACCTTGTTTTTGCATACAACGGGGAATTCTTTTAACATTTTGATGTTTTTTTATTAAATATGTTGGTGTTTAATATTTTTTTATAAATATATTTAATTAACTTTAATACTTTTTTAAATATTATCCTTGAAAAAAGACAAATCTCGAAGGGTTTTTTACCTACTGCTTGCGTCTCTGCGTGTTACGATGCAATCTGTGACATGATTATGTGGTTATTTGTTTGCTATTAATACATAAAAGTTATACACTGTCGTCGTAGCTTTCTTATGTTTCTTCTGGGACAAAATGAATTTTTAGAATAAATAATAATAATAATTTATTTTATTTTGATTAATTTATAATTTTGAATAATTAATTTATAATTTTGAATAAATGATTTAGAATATTGAATAAATGATTTAGAATATTGAATAAATGATTTATAATTATGAATAGTCGCTTTATAATAGGGAATAACCCTGTAAATTCAATCAAAAATATAATCAGTGGTGAAATTGGAAAAAAAGTTTTTATTAATTATGTAATTAAAAGAAATAGCTAAATAATATTGTTAACTGTATTACTGTCTAATACCCTCCCCAGTAAAGATAAAAGTGATGTATGAAAATATACCTTCACAATTATAGAATGTCTCAAGGATGCCAAAGTTTACCATAACATGGAAAATAGGGCTTATGTTGTGTCTAATATTACAGAGAACAAAATCTATTCAAAGTGTAAGTTTTGTGTGCCATTTTAAACATCGGTAGAACTTCTTGAAACTAATTTTCAACAAAATAATCTTTAATATTTATTACCTACTACAGTAATAATATTCCCCAGTTAACTAAAAAAATTTATTATTTTTGGCAATTTTTTGTAATGTTACGACTATTTTCTGGGGATTTAATATTGTCGGCTATTTTTTTGTGCTACAGTTTCGACGGTTTTTTGGGATTACTACTTTGGCGACGATTTTAACTAATTTATGATTTATTTTGCCGGCTACGAATCTAACCCTCACCCCCTTGCTATAAGTTCTTCCTAGAATATTTTTGCAAATAATTTTCCTATTTTACATGTATTACTAAATGAAAAATAAGTAGTCCTTTTGATGATACACAATTCCCGACAGTTTAGACTCGAGCGGAATAATAAAAACGTATTTAACTCTTTTACTCTTAATCTCGGTATGCCAAACAATAACTCATTTATGTATTTTTACAATTTGCTTTCCAATTTACCGCAGACATTAATTCGAAATATTTTTTTCTGTTTTTTATTGAAAAATTTTATTCAACAGTTATTCTATGGGATTTTTTGTAAGGAAATTAAATGTAGTGATATTCCAAAGGTAAATATTAATAGGTTTGGTGAATATTTATCTATATAAGGTTTATGTTAATTCATAAAATTTAATTTAAAAAAATCCCAATAGGGTTCATAATTGCGGTTCAGAAAATAACACTGAACATTATTTTTATTCAGAGTTTTTTAAGAAATTTAATTTCTTTTAAATATTATGTACCTAAAGCATCTGATGTTCTTTTTTTTCTAAAATTCTATTTCATTTTTTATAAACCAAAACTATAATCTGGAACGGATTCTGGGTGCAAGTATTCATTTGGTTCAAAGATTTTTTGATAGCCTGATACATATTTCATCGGTACTCCACCATTTTCAGGCCATTGGAATCCTTAAAACTCGTAAAACCTTAATTCTTAAAAAGATTTGGGTTTTCTAATGAAGCAAGTTTTAAACATGCGTTTTCAATTGAAATTCATAGTCTCTATCAAGCCACATTTACCAAAAAAAAATCCAATCTTTATTTAACGTACTCTTTCTGGGAACCCATAAGTAGTTTTAAAGAATTAGGTTAAAGAACTCTGATATATTAGATGCGAATTCTGATATTATATACTTCACTATTTTTGTTAAACAAGTGTAAGATAAGATAAGAATTGTTTGTAAAGTATGTATTAAATGAAAAAAACTTTAATTACCAGATAATAATAATATCGATTATCAGAAATTGAAAAGAATTATTTTTTTTTCAATTAATACATATTTTGCATATTTTATTTAACATTTAATTTATACAGCTACTTAAGAAACCATCATTTTGTAACTAATACTGAAAATGAAATAGAAGCGAAGATGACGAGCCAATTTACTTATGAATGGTCAGTTTTCAGTTGTGGAGAACATTTAAATGAGTTTTATACAGGATATAACTCTGGAAAGAATTACAATTATGATTTTGTCGAAAAGAGCTCAATGTAACTATTCAAAAGATTACGAAAATATAAATCGGGCATATATGGATAAATTATGATGTAAAATGTGCAAGATTTTAGTTCATTTTTTATTTAGTTTTTGAATATTAATGTAATTATGAAAGAGTGATTTATTTTCGTGGTTTACTAAATATAATCTTGACAACAAAATTGGGAAATTCTTGCTTAAAATTACTTTGATTAGTTTTGTTGATTTTTGAAATAAAATTTTGAATTGTTGCAATTTTACAAAAAATGATTATCAGAGAAAAATATCCAACTTTGTGATTAACGAAATGGATTTTAGTGATGAAGATAAAAAAGATCTTTATTAGATTCAAATTCGGTTTTCCATAATTTGACATACATAAATTTCTACATTACATATTTTTTAGTCTAGTATCCTTATTAAGGGGTGTGGATGGTGTCTTGACCCATATCTGACGGTCTCTATCTACTATAAAGGGGTTATTTATGTTTCTTTCTTGAATTTCCCTATCAGAAAATTTAGATGAGACAAATCAAATTTACCTTTAAATTCGAAAACATATCGATCATATTCAATAACTACATATGTTTGAATTTTGAAATGAAATCAATAAATCAATAAAATTAATAAATAATTTATTATTAATAAAATTGATTAATGTGGAACTGGGAAACCTCTGTTTGTTTGCAAGCTGTTACAATTAGGTTGACCTGAAATTGACTCTGACCTACTATTTTTACCTTAAATTAACCAACTTAAATATATGACCTATATTTGACAGGTTCACATCTATCCACATCTATGTTAAAAGTCTTGATTCTGACAGTTAAATTGCTGATGGAAAAACTAACAAAATAGAATTTATACACAATATGAATGGATGCCTGAATGATGTTGTTGAAAGACTAATAATTTGAATTTCATTAATGCTTCGAATCAATGTGGGCTCTTAAGAAGTTCAGTTCTATCTCCAAATATTTGGTAATTTTAATGCCAAAAGGGATCGAATATATTACCAAAAATAAAGGTGGTGCAATTAATTGCTGAAAATATGCGTTTCTGATTGTATACATAAATGAATTTCCAATGTAAAGGTTATTTTTTTAATTGGGTTAAGTCAATTCATTAAATCGATTTATCAGTAAAATCTATTTTTGGTCACTTTTGATCTGTTGTCTTTTTTATATATATTTCAAATTTTGAATTAATTAAAAAAATTGTTTAAATAATTTAAATAACAATAAATAATAATAATAATAATAATAATATACTAATAATAATAAAAAATAAAAATAAATAATAAAAATAAAATAATAATAAATAATATAATAATAATAATCGATTTATCAGAAAAATCTTTAATATATTTTTGGTCACCTTTGAACTGTTTTCTTTTTTATATATTTCATTTATTTTTGATCTTTTGTCAAAATAAAAATAAATGAAACATATCACAAATATGATAGGAAGCCAAATTAAAAAGACATGAGAATTTGCAAAATATCAAAATATTTATAATATACGCCAAAGCATGAATTCATATGATTGGTTGATTTTTTTAAAATTTTTTATTGTTAAAAACGGTCAGCGAAATAATTTAATTTTTCAATAATTAAATAAATAATTAAATAAAATTCACTTGAGTATCAAAAAACATCGATATATTACTGATTTATAGTCTTCAAGCTCTCTTTTTAATAAATAATAATAATAATAAATTAATAATAATAATAATAATAATAATAATAATAATAATAATAATAATAAAATAATAATATAATAATAATAATAAAAAATAATACTAATAAATAATAAAATAATAATAATAATAATCGATTTAAGTATGAATTAATATGATTGGTTGATTTTTTAAAAAAATTTTATTGTTAAAAACGGTCAGCGAAATAATTTAATTTTTTAATAATTAAATAAAATAAATATTTATAATATTTCGAATTTTGAATTAATATGATTGGTTGATTAAATAATTTAAATAACAATCGACTCACTTTGTAGAAGTGTTAGTAATAACTAAATATTCCACTTCATCACTGTATGGATTGACAAAAGCAAACATACTGCAGCCCAAAGAAACATATTCCCCATTCACATTCCTCATACGGATCATAATCGTAACAACTTGCCCTTTTAATTTCCATGCTAAAGTTGAAACTTTCAATACAAACCGACCTCAGTTTAAACTATACCTTGTTCAAAAGCATCTTGGCATGACAAATGTTCCTCAATATGAACCAAATCTAGTAACGATTTATCCAATAAATCTGTTGCACTGAATCCCAGAACAGTTGACACACGTTGATCACAAAACGTTATTTTCGTGTCTTCTGAATGGCGAGTAACGAATTCATTTTGTCTATGAGGTGACAAATCACTGGTATTGAGCACACTGGTCACTTGAAGACGACCGAGAGCCACAAGACACTGATTGGATACAGACCCTCCTGTATCCTGATTAGCATCGAGAGGTATGTTGGCTATAAGAAATTATTTTTGATTTGAAAAGAATTACAAAAGAATGTTCATGAATTCTATCATCTATTGAAAAAAAAGAAATGGTATATCGAATTACTTTCCAGATACTGCGTGTCAGTCAGTTTTCATGACATCAACAATTATCTCACGAGAGGAATTTTAACGGCATTTGTCAAAAAAAAAATTCAAGAAATTCAGAATAATTATCAACATTTTATAATTTTCGAAAAATGTCGAATGTGAAAGATTTCAATTTAAAAATGACAAACTAAACCAGCATCAACTGGAAATTGTGGCATTGAATAAATAAAATCGGTATAAAAAATATATAAATTTCCCTATCAATTTTTAATAACTAATTCAAAATTTTCTTTGGAGTAATTTTATAAAATATTTTTAAACATAACTAAAAAAAATTTAAATATTTGAAAACATTTAGATTTTAATTCTTAAATAGGGTGGAGAAGTAAAATTATATCATTTTGTAGAGCTTTTCTTCACCTTTCAAATCACAAATAGAAATATTTATAATTAGACACTATAAAAAAATTTGAAAGAGATTTTTTAAAATATTAAAAAATTTTAAAAACTTTGATTTTAAAGTCTTAGACCCAGGGAAAAAATATCACAATCGATTCATTCT
Organism: Schmidtea polychroa; assembly: GCA_959609185.1. NCBI lineage: Eukaryota > Metazoa > Platyhelminthes > Tricladida > Dugesiidae > Schmidtea > Schmidtea polychroa. The sequence goes on from CAUHTR010000060.1 coordinate 162,786, forward strand.
GACAAAAAAACTTCCAATTGAAATTTGATTAGGAAATAAATGATTTAGTCTAAATAATAGATGGCTTCGTACTTTAAAAACAAAAAATTTATAATAATAATAATTATAATAAATAATAATATAATAAAAATAATAATAATATAATAAAATAATAATATAATAGTTAATAATAATAATAATAAAATAAAAATAAAATAATAAAATTAAAATAATAATAATAATAATAATAATAATAATAATAATAATAATAATAATAATAATAATAATAATAATAATAATAATAATAATAATAATAATAATAATAATGATAATATAATAAATAATAATAAAATAATAAAAAGATTTTAAAATGTGTAGAAAACGTTTAGTTTTTTTTGATTTTGGAAAATTGCTCTTTTCATGTTGCTAGTTTCTAATAACTTGAATTACTTAAATTCACTTTTTGCAATAGTTCACAAAAATGCTGATTTAAGGAAAACAAATCCATTCATTCTGAGAAAAAGTTCATTTTTCTTCATTTCGATATATTTAAGGTTTTATATTATACAATATTTAAAAATAATATTATCCTGTTTTCTAATATTATTTTACAGTTAAATTATTTGTTTGATTTACGTGAATATTATGCTGTATCGACTTTTTTACTATAAATATACAAAGAAGCCACCCGTTCAGTGGTGGATTTAGATTTTGTTGCGTGTGAGTATGACAAGAATCTCAAGAGAGAACACATTCTAAATACTTGATATTGTAATATAATATGCATGTACTCTCTCTAGCTTATGTTTTATCATGTATCGTAAAGCTACAGGATATATTCCGCTCAAGGAGAACCACAATTTGTCATTATCTTGGGATGACTGAGGAGGGTGCGAGGGAGATAAATTCAATAATGCATCCATGCTTTTTTTTACAAAATGGGACTTACGTCACTTTCATTTATATATTCGAATGAAAATGTGGCTGGTAAGCAAATGATTAATTCCAGAAATAGATAGATTCGTAATTTAATAAAAAACAATTTAAAAGTTTTTAAATATTTGTTGAGAAATGTAATTAATTTAAAATATTTTTTAAATATTTGAAACTTTTGAATCTCAAATTGTAAAGTTTTAATATCACTAATTTTTTGAGGAGATTTTCTTTATAAATAAATATTTATATTTGTACATTTAGAGAAAATTTATTAAATATTTTAAAATTTGTAGAAAAATTTTCATTTTTTTTGACTTTGTAAAATATCATAATCGATTCATTTTCTGCGAAAAGCATAATGTATATATTCTAATTGAAATTTCGTTGGTAAATAAATAATTTATTCCAGAAATAGATGGCTTCTTAACTTAAAGAAAAAACAAAAAACAAGAAGTACTTTTGTATATTGTTATTTTTTAAAAATCAATTTATTCAAATTAGCACTTTATGGATTTTTTTAATGTTTATAAATCAATTTATCACAATTAATATTTTATTTTCGTCGATATTAATATGGATTTTAGAAAATAAACCGGGAATTCAAAGCAGATGAAAATTGTTCTTCATTATCCTTAAAATATTATATAAAAATCAATTAAAAATCTGTTTTTTCAAATTAACAATTTATTGATTATTTATTATAATGACCAGAAATCAATTTATCATATTTATTATTTACTTTTCGTTAATATTAATATGGATTTAGAAAGTAAACCGGGAATTCAGAGAAGATAAATATTGTTTTTAATAAATGATTAAATATATAAAAATCAATAGAAAATCTGTTTTTTCAAATTAACAATTTATTGATTTTTTTAAATGTTTACAAATCAATTTATCACAATTATTATTTTATTTTCGTCGATATTAATATGGATTTTAGAAAATAAACCGGGAATTCAAAGCAGATAAATATTGTTCTTCCTTATCCGTAAAATATCATATAAAAATCAATTAAAAATCTGTTTTTTTCAAATTAACAATTTATTGATTATTTATTTTAATGATCAGAAATCAATTTATGCTATTTATTTACTTTTCGTCAATATTAATATGGATTAAGAAAGTAAATCGGGAAATCAAAGCAGATCAATATTATTCCTCATTATTGATAAAATATTATATATAAATCAATTAAAATTTTGAGTTGAAATTTGATTATGAAATTAAGGCATTTTTCATTGTCTCATTTTCTAATTGATGAAAAATTACGATTTGGTTAGATAAAGTTAGAAATGTTAAAGAAAATAGAGAAATCAAAGCAACAGAAAATGCTATGTGACTCAACATCTTCATCTGATTCAGCATTCGCATTATAACATGAGATATATATTTATATTTATAAATGTTACTTTGATTCATTGTTTGGGACTGAGATATCCACGTTTTCACATAACCTGTGACATGCACCAGTGCATATTGCAATCCATTGGCAGTGTGATTTATTGTGTTCCTCTGTCGGATGCGCACTGTACGACTAGTTGTCATTGGATCAGCCGTTACATGTCCAAGTCTCATCCTACAAATGAATCCTCGTCTTGATCCTACACAAGCACGCATTTGGGCTGAGAGGAATAATAATAATAATAATGATAATAATAATAATGATAATAATAATAATGATAATAATAAAAATGATAATAATAATAAACTAATAATAATATAATAATAAAATAATAATAATTAATAATAATAATAATAAATAATAATAATAATAATAATAATAATAATAATATAAAAATAATAAAATGAATAATAATTATAGTAATAAAATAATAATAATAATATAATAATAAAATAATATTAATTATAATAATAATAATAAAATAATAATAATAATAATAATAATAATAATAATAATAATAATAATATTAATAATAATAAATAATAATAATAATAAAATAATAATAAAATAATAATAATAAAATAATCATAATAATAATAATAAAATAATGATAATATAATAATATAATAATAAAATAATAATAAAATAATAATAATCACAATAATAAAATAATAATAATAATAATAATAATAATAAAATAATAAATAATAATAATCATAATAATAATAATAAATGCAGATAAAATAAAATTTCCCAAATGATAATCAGCGATATTAATTAAACCACCTCTCGAAATGCATTTACTAAAAAATACACACTACTAAATGTAACTAATCAACAATGCTTGTTAATTAACAGAATTAATAAACCCAACAGAAATTCTAGTCGAACAGAGTCCCTGAGAAATCTCTAAAACACGCACACTTGCAAGGAGCCAAAGCTTACTGAAGCCAAACAAAGCACAATGATGTGGGAGCAACAAGAGGAAAAGAAAGAAAGGAAGAAAGAAAAATAACAACGACAACAATTACAACAACAACAACAACAACAGTAGCAGCAGCAGCAGCAGCAATTACACTAGGAATTTCTTCATCAAAAATATCCGAATCAGCAATTCAAACAAATCATAAACCTTTCCAAGGGAGATTGATTTTCAAGTTGAAGAATAAAACCAATAATTACAATTATTGTTTTACTACAATCATATTATATATTGTGAGTGAAGTGGGGAATCGCTACTAATCTCATAACATCATATGTAAGCACATAGTGACAAATTTTAACACTAGAGGCTGCTGCTGATGCAATAATTTTCTGTAGTTATACTGTTGTTAGCATGCGTATTACTATGATGATGATGATGATGATGATGATGATGATGATGATGCTACTGGGGTGATGAGGAGAGCTGATGTGGAGGGGATAGGGTTGCATGCTTGGCATGTGGCTGGGACTTGATAGCAGGACAACTGAATCGGATGTGAGTATGCAAAAAGTCAAGAGAGCCAGTGCATGAAAACATAATTAAGTCACAGACAACGGCAAAAGTGGAGAGAAGAGACTGCACGACAAAGCGCTAGAATTTTCAGTTGGAGAACAGTACTCAGTATCCCTATTTGATGACTTTTCCCATTTTGATAGAATATATATATATATACAAATTTATATATTGCCCATGTTCAGAGTAGGCTAGGATTTGTTGATAAATGCAAAACATATATCACTCGTATTCAATATTGACAAATTGATTGACAAGGAGGATAAATGATGCTTTGCACGGTATATAGCCGCTGCCTCTGCCTCTGAATAAGTTTAGTTGGTATTGTAGACCTGGGATAATAAATTATGAGTGGTTCACACGAGGCAGCTACGAAATGATGATAATAATATTATTAATAATAATGCTGCTGCTGCATTATTAGAATTAAATGAAGACAGATAGAGAATCACTTGACAATACTTCAGGAAATATTAATGAGTTCAGATGATCCTTACCAAGTGGTCAGTTGCAACAGACAATCATATTACATAATTTATTTTTTCAAAACAAACATTATCCACCATATGTCAACTCAACCCTTAGATGACCCAGTTCAATATTTAATAATTCACGTCTCCAATTACTATTGGAAATCTTTTAATTATCTGACAGCTTTTTAAATAGTAATTAGCACGTTGTGGAATAGAAAAATTGAGAAATTCCGTTAATTTACGTTCAAGTTTATCCAAGTTTGTTTCTTTCTATCAAATACATTTCGTTTCTAACACATCTTTGTGAAAATCTTTACCAATAACCATGACCTCGAGTTGGCAACAAAGATTATTCAAAGGATCCTTTCAAAGAATATTTTGCAAAAGCAGAAAGATTACCAAGGAATCGATAGTTTTTTGGAATTTCAGCACTGAACAAGAAGCATTGTGATAAATTGTCATAATTGGTTCATAATTTGGACAGTGAAATATTGCCATCAAAGGTTAATCTGCCTTTTTTATTAATTACGCATTTTTTTACTATTTCCTTTTTTTCATTTCTTTCAGATCAGAGAGAGTAAAGCATTGATTTAGAGTGGGAAAGAAATGAAGATAAGTGAAAAGATGTCAGAAATTATATTAATGAGAGTAACTTATTTCCATATCAACAATCAATGTCAGTGGCACATATAGGACTGATTATGAAATTACTCAAGGAATTCCTGTTACATGTCTTCATAATTTATCTGCTAATTCCTATCATTCATTACAAACAGTTAATATTGCAACCAAATAACTATTAAATGCACTATATCTACCACTTACATTCTATTCAGGTCCTCAGTGTAGGTTATATCATTGTTATTATTATTAACTAATATTCCCAGTTGTATGAAGAATATAAATATTACCTAAAACAGGACTCCTGAGATTTCATATAAACTCAATTCCCATGACAGAAAATCCGATGAAGAAAACGGAATAAAAATAATATTGTTTAAATGGCCTAGTGTGCTTTTTACATGTAATCATGAAATAGTTTTATGGCTATTTTCCCACAGATTAAGGATTAGTCGGGAAATTAAAAAACAGCATATTTATTAATATTAAAATTTAACGATTAGAATAAACTACAAACAAGACGGCTTTGGATTTTAATTTAGAAACAAGAATAAAATTTTCTCCATGCCAAATTTCGTGTTTTCAGTGGAAAATATTATGTTACCATTAGGTGATATAATTGTATTAATAAGGGATGAATTTAACTTTATCCAACGATTTCTTTGGCTCTGGCAACGTTTTATCTGAAACTATTTTCCACATATCTTTCATACGCCAATAGAATTGTGCAAAAACATTCACATTAAAAATGGAGTGTAGCAAAGAGGATTATCGACATTGAAATGATTAAAAACGACAACTTGTAAGCATTATTGGATGAAGATTGGAAAGATTCAAAAGAAAAGGAAATGGTTGCCATATGAATTGAAAGAAAAATGCATCACTTCATTGTATTTTGGTACAGAAAAACGCTTTTGTATTTGTCAGATTGTAATTAGTGATGAAAGTGAATCTTTTTCGATAATCCAAAACGCAAGAAATCCTGACCAACCACCGATATCAAAGCCAAAACGGAATATTAGTGGAAAGAAAGGCCATGCTGTACATTTGGTGGGATCGAAAAGATGTTTTTATGAGGTCTTGATATGAGGTGAAACTGTTGACGGTAGCCGCTATAATCGATTTAAATAGTGCATTGAACCAAAGACTACTGCAATAATTCATTGTTATGAGTACATAAAATTGGGGAAATAGAGACCATCAAAACTAAATACTGTAGTTTATGATACGGTTGAACGTTTAGGTCATCTTATTACAAAGTAAACAATGAAATTAGGGAAATAATGTGCAAATGTGGTGAGCAAATAGATGGCCTTATCAAACTCTATATAAATCATCACAATGACAACCATTCCTTGACAATATCCTTAGGAAACACTTCAATTGAATTATGAATTCAACAGTTCTCTTTGTGATCTCTGATTTTTAGGATTAATCTTTTTGTTTTAAAAATTGCTTTTGTTACAATAATAAATTATTGGGATTATGGATTTGAATTTCATAATTATTGCTCCCAACAACAGCAACAATGGAAAATTAAATGCGTTTCGAGTTATATTCAAAATGGAAACAGTTAACTTCATTCCTTCAGCTTCATAGAAAACAGTTTTTCGATTAAGTTAAATTGAAAGATTTCCTTCCATAATCGTACTAAATGGTTTTTTAAATATTTGAGCTCAAAAGTCTAGGGATAATAACTATTTCCTGCACTATTTTCACCGAGAGTTATTATTCCATATATAAATTTATTTATTAATTAGGGAAATTAATATTTGATCTATAGTAATAATGAAAATAAATGAAATATCATTCGATAGAAATTCGATTTTAAAATAATATTGAAATAAATATATAATGTCGATTAAAATTCAGTTATTATAAAATGTTTAATTAACTACGTAATAATAATAACTGAACGGAAAATGGCGTACCCGGTAGCAGATTTTTATCTCAAACATATTGATGTGATTTTATCATATGATATACTTATACAAAGTAATAAGAATTTTACATTGATGACCCTCTTTTTTCACTGTACCGGTTTTCAGATCCAAAATTCTAGCTCCGGATCCAGAATTCTCAATCTGATTATTCGATAGCATACCATTAATTGGGGATACTGAGTTTGGACATAATTGTTCTCGAATTTTCTCAATGTCATCTGGATGACAAAGATCATACAAAGAATGCTGATACCAGTCTGACTAAAAAAGATATATTTTTCGTTTACTTTCGTTTTGCTCCATTTATTAATATTTGTACAATTAAATACCACTAAGATGAAACATTTTTCGAAATCATAGTTCGCAATAAAATGACAATCATTTATTTGAATAAATTAAATGAAATTGTATGCAATTATATACACGATCAAAAGAAAAAAATCAAAAATAGAATTACATTTTCGGTCATATTTTAATAACTATATATGATATTGATCCTACAAATGTCAAATGATGTATGATCTTGAATTAACTATATTGGTTGAGAATTTCCAGATCAAATCATGTGTGACAGCTCTGGTAGGAAATGATAACGGTTAGAGATAATAAGTTATTGCGAATTTACACTATTTCCAATTATAATTTCATGGTGTTATTTCTCATTAGATATAAACATTATTAGACAATAAAATATAAGCACAATTTGAAAATTCACTAAATATTAAAGTGATATTAATTCATTCATTATTATCTTTTTTACTGCTATGGGAATGTAACAATAATGTAAGAAGTTTGTTTCGTGGGATTTACCAAAATTACAAAAAACCGATACTTGACGAGTAAAAATGTCGGCAGGAATGGAATAAAATATTGGGAGATTTTGAATGGGAGCGATTTTAAAAATAAAGAAAAAACAAGACAAAGAAAAATTAGTTTTAGATTTTAATTCAGAGTATAATACCGTTGTGTTTATGTTGATGTTTCTTATCAACAGGTGTTGGGAATATAGTGAAAATTGAGGGACAGATTACTAGAGAGTTCAACAAGGAAAAGGCGAATAGGTAGATTTATATTCCAAAAGGATAACGACACAATATATATCTATATGATTGGAAAATAATGTTATGTTCTACATGTACTTAAATCTATCTAATCGAACATTTCTGGGCAATATTAAATGACAAAATGTAACCACTGCAAACGCTGTAAAATTGGGTACTTTATATAAAAAAAGAGACTGAAAACTGTGAATGCTGCGTAGTGGGTTCTCATGGAAAATTTTAAACTTGTACAATTATTATAAATATCAACAATGAAAGATATGATTTTTATGTCTACTTTTTCATATCAATAAGATTCCGATTTTAGATAGAAAATTTCTGTAAATTACTCTCAGCCGACAAATTAATATATTGTTATACAATATCGTAAAAGAAATGAAACTATAATTAGTAAAGGAAAAATACAATCCAATAATAATTTCTTCAGACTTCTAGGAAAAATAGAAGTTCATTTGTTATTATGCTTTTATTTTTCACCAGAATTCTGAACCAAATTTAAAGTCAGCCGTTTTGTTAGTGCGTAGAGATCAAAATAAAAATTTTGTTCCAAAAATTTCTACAAAAGAAAAAATCCCATTGATTTATTGTTTGTAATAAAAACCAATACAGAAATACATATTGACAACATCCTCTTTCAGCAAATGTCTCCATTAGAATTCCTAACTGGCAGTTAATTATTGTATTTCCCATATCAGAAATATCCCCAATAACAAGTTGGTTTATAGGTCAATGGAATTAATTATCAGCAAAACAATGAAAGTTTTTTACAAAAAAAAATGCTGACAATGTAAAAAGTCAAAAACCTTTACAATAAATTTGGGTGTTACTTATTTAGAATAGAATTTACAAAGTGGAAGTTTTATGCTCGTTTTATGCGCGGCTAATGTAATTTATTAACATATTTATCAACAATAGAGGCAATTAAAAGACTGACAGGATAGAAAACTGAAATAGTTAATGTGCCATTCATTTGTTCCATGAATAAAAATATACAATTGTAAACGGCACATAAAAGTCGACAATTCTAGTCAAACAACGCATGAAATGTAATGAATGAATAAAAAACCATAAAATTTATGATATTTATAAAAATATTTGAAAATTCTAAAAAGCCAAATTGTTTCCGTCTGAAATTTGCAAAAAAAGAAATAATATTTACTTATTAAAATGAAGAGCAGAGTAATAAGAAAAAGCATATTTAGTACGATTGAAAGAATATTTAATTAAATTTCACAATTCATTACAAATATCAGCTGGGAATAGTAACGAACGGCACGAAAATTATATTGATTTGAAATTATAATAAATTTTTTATTTTAGCAGAATTATTTTTTATTAATATAAAATCTCTTTTTAAAATATATAATTTTCCATTATGAAAAATAGCATTTTATTATATTACACAGTTAATTTATTATAATTTGAATAAATTACTCTAATGTATGTTAATTGAGTTGTCGGCAATATTTACACAGGAAATTAATTTATTCAAATATAATAAAAGGAAATTTTGTTCAGTTTTGTTTCAGTTCAATATTAATGAAAACTATAAGTAGGTGACTAGGAATATTAGAAAGGAATTAAACTTTACCAACTCACTTCTATCAATCAATCCAACTATTATTATTATTATTATTATTATTATTATTATTATTATTATTATTATTATTATTATTATTATTATTATTATTATTATTATTATTATTATTATTTATTTATTTATTTCTTATTAGTATTATAATTATTTTTAATTCATTTATTATAATTATTTTTTTCTTTTTCTTTATTTGTTATATATATTATAATTTATTTCACATAATTATATTTTTCATCATTAATTTTTTTTATTATATTTTTTTTATTTCTTATTATTATTATTTTAAAATCAATAATTGTTATTATTATTATTTTATTAATTATAATTTTTTATTTTATTTATTATTATTATTATTATTTATTTATTATTATTATTATTATTTTTAATTTATTTATTATAATTATTTTTTCTTTTTATTTATTATGATTTTTATTTTATTTATTTATTATGATTTTTTTTATTTATTATTTTATTATTTATTTATTTATTTCTTCTTATTATTTTTATTTTTAATTTATTTATTATAATTATTTTTTCTTTTTATTTATTATTTTTGTTAAATTAATAATTGTTATTATTATTTTATTAATTATTTATTATGATTTTTATTATTATTATTATTATTATTATTATTATTATTATTATTATTATTATTATTATTTATTATTATGATTATTATTTTTCCATCATTTATTTTTTTAATTATTTTTTTATTTGTTCTTATTATTATTTTTTTTTATTTAGTAATTATGATTTTTTTTTATTTATTATTATTTTTTGTCATCAATAATCTTTATAATTTTTATGATTCAAATTGTAGTTATCAACGCAAAATTTATTTAAATATTTTACAAAAAAATTGTCCGACATATAATTATTATAATATCCTAAATAAAAAACAATGGCATGAAGGCGAAAAGAAGATTGAGAGGTTATACTACAGAGTTTAGTTACAGGAAAAATTAAAAATTCAAGCTATTTTAAACTAAAATAGTTAGTTTTTGATTTACCAATTAACTTCACTAATTTTTAAATGTAACATTAGATGATATGACAAATAATTAAAACTCGACAAAAGTGAGTGTAAATTATCACGTTTATTATTATAGATTACGTCACGCATTTCCGTAGTCCTCATAAACCGCAATCACTAATTAATATTATATATTTCATTCATATAATAAGAATCTCAATTGTCATTTGATCATGGGAATGGGAATTGATTTTTAGATTCTTGTAAGATTGTAAATATTTTATTTTATTTATTCTTCATTTGAATTATTGCTCCATCAAGTAAAATACAGTTTAAAACCGCTAATTGTCTAATATTTCCAATAATTAATGTAGATATTAAGGTGAATGATAAAAGTACGATATTCTGTGAATGGGAATGGGAATTCTCCTGGGAAATACGAAAATATAGAAAAAAGTACATCATTTATCATCCACACAAACCATAAGGAAATGAAAAGCACCGTGTAAGGTCATTATTTATAATTGAATTAGAGAATTTTCTTCTGGCAGGAACTATGTGTTTGTTGAAAAAAGAAGGACGGCCGCAGGAATTTGAGAAATTTGAATGATTAAGATTTGTTGTGAAAGAAAATAGACGAATCGCACATAAAGAACTGTCAATGTATGCAGTAAGACTGTGTAGAATATACCGGAGGGCTTTGGAATCAGGAAATTATGCACCTAATTCGTATCAGATTTCTTAACAGCAAAGTCTATTCCTTAGAAAAAATACTCTTCATGCTTTTGGGCATAATTATTTCAAGAATATTATAACGTAGGAGATGTTATTGGGTCTTTATGTTTCATAAAGTAAGTGTGAGTCTCGTGATTGGGTGTTTCTAGAGGAATAACCACCAGGAACATCTTACCTAAAATGTCATACCAAACGAGTTTTGGGATGCAAAATATGTGATCAATATTGACTTTCCTCCGGGAATTATCAATTCTCACAACTACATTGCACTGGTTAATGACCCAGGAATGAAGATCTATATATCTTACATGATATTCGTACTGGGTTCACATCCAGCGTTTTAGCCATGATTTTTTCTGGTTTAATCACCTGAGAAGATACATTTGCAAGGACAGAAAATTGAGTCGAAAGAAGAAATTTATTGTTGAAGATACAAAGTTTCATCTCAGTACCATTTATATTTATTTGCAATTTTCTCTATATTCAATGTGCTGTTTTCTATTGTATTGATGTAGACTCTCGAAGAATGAGGCGAGAAACGGTAAGGTAAGCTACAAAGAAAGGCTACAAAAGAATTCAGTTAATATTTAGAATAGCACGAAAGGATCACAATACAAATATGTTCTTATGTTCCTTTATTTTGTAGCTATTTCTTTAAGAAAACGACTGTGTGATGCATATTTGTATAACTAGCATTCATGACACACATGACAACTCATGTAGGCCTCATTAACTGTTTGGGAACCAAATAAAATTTGTATTAACGCAGTTGTAATTAGCAAATCATCAGCAGTCAAATAACTGACGGGGAAAAAGTATTCCAAGCCAATAAAGAATAATAACAGTTCAGTGGTGAGCACTAGTGGAACAAATTCGCTAACTGAACGATTTGAGTTGATATGAATTCATATATTGGATTGGGAAACTGTGAAACGAGTTATTTGTTGTAGATATTTGTTGAAATTTGGAGATTCGAAAGAATTATTGAAATTAAAGATTTCTCATAAGGAAAGAGGAAAATCGATGGAATTGCGAATACCGCAACAATGCTACTTCATTATAGACTTATTGGATACTACAAAGATAGTTTCTAACTATGACAGAAGTTCCGGGGATAATTGTGATAATCAATAATAATGTGAAATCGATTGGTTTGATAGTGCAAAAATATTCCTAACGTGTATTTTCTCTAATTCAAAAGTATTTAATGGGAAAATGATTTCATTTAAACTATTCCAGGTTTGATTTTGTTTATTCAGATCTGTATATAAAATGCTTGAAATTCGATGCCAAAAACTGCCAAAATCTCCTATTGGTCAGAATTCAATTTCATGTATCAAATTAAACATGAATTAGGAAGAGGATGGTTCAGAGTGCTCATAATTACTTTCCCTTACTGGATATTATTTATGGAAACTTTTCCTTCGCTTGTGATGTTTATATTACCTTAATATTCTATGTTTTACTGTCTCAACGCTGCTCCCGAGGAATATTGAGAAATAAAGGACATTTGAGAATAAGAGATTTATTAATCAATATATTATTTAGAAAGATGTTTTAATATTTTTATTAATTAATAAATAATAAATTCTCATTGGCTAAAAATAAATATTAATTAAAATTGTTATTATAAAAAATTGCCAATGGGGAGAAATATTACAAAACAGGATAAAAATATTTTTTAATAATTTTGATTATAAAAAAATTTAAAAATTACATTGGCTAAAAATAAAAAAAATTTAATCAATATAGATAAAAATATTATTATATATAAATGATGGTAAAAATTACGAAAAAATTATTTTTATTATTTTTACCCATTAGAAAAATTTTATTGATCATAAATAAAAAAATAAATAATGAATGTAAAAGATTTTTAAAATCAATAAAAATATTTTTTAATAAAGGATATTCGAGAATAAGAGATTTATTAATCAATATATTATTTAGAAAGATATTTTTATTAATTTTATCAATTAATAAATAATAAATTCTGATTGGCTAAAAATAAATATTAATTTAAATTGTTATTACAAATAATTGTCAGTGCGGATGAATATTACAATACAGCATAAAAATTATTTTTATTAATTTTGACTATAAAATATTAAAAAATTTCATTAGCTAAAAATAAAAATAATTTAATTAATATAAATAAATGATGGTAAAAATTACTAAAAAAAATTATTTTTATTATTTTTACCCATTAGAAAAATTTTATTGATCACAAATAAAAAAATAAATAATGCCCGTAAAAGATTTTTAAAATTAATAAAAATATTTTTTTAATAAAGGATATTTGAGAATAAGAGATAGAAAGATATTTTTATTAATTTTATCATTTAATAAAAAATAAATTCTCATTGGCTAAAAATAAATATTAATTAAAATTCATTTAAATTTGTTATTATAAATAGTTTCAAGTGAGGGGCAATATTAAAATACAGGATAAAAATTATTTTTATTAATTTTGATTACAAAAAAATAACAAAATGTCATTTGCTAAAAATAAAAATAATTTAATTAATTTAAATTATAATATTATTATGTATAATTGATGATGGGAGAGATATTACAAATTATAAAAATTACGAAAAAATTATATTAATTAGTTTTACCCATTAGAAAAATTTTATTGATCATAATAAAATAAATAATACTCGTAAGAAATTTATAAAATTAATTTCATAGGTTGAAAATAAAAAATTTAAATAACGTAAAAATATTTTAATTCTGTCCATAGAAAATCTGTTAATAAATAAATTAATCTCATTAGTTAAAAATAAAAATTAATTATTTGAAATTTAAGTAAATTATTAAAAAAAATAATTATGGAACTAAATATAATAAACTAATAAAAAATTTATTTTTACTAATATCAACCATCAAATAATTATATATAAAAAATGGCATTAATAATTTAATAAATTTCATTGGATAAAAATTAAATAAATAAATAAATTGAAATTTAATTAAAAAATAATAAAACATAAAAATTATTTTAATTAATTTTAATAATTAAATAAATAATTACAAAAAATCCAAATAATTATTAAATGTAATTAACAAAATTAAATTATAAAAATTCATTAAATTTTTTTATAAATTTATTAAGAATAATTTGGAGAAATGATGATTATTTAATAAATTATTAATTAAATTATTTTTATTAATTTTTATTAATATAATAATACTAATAAAAAATTTATTTTTACTAATTATTATCAACCATCAAATAATTATATATAAAAAAGGCATTAATAATTTAATAAATTTCATTGGATAAAAATTAAATAAATAAATAAATTGAAATTTAATTAAAAAATAACTGTAGATTAAATAATGATGATTATTTAATAAATTATTAATTAAATTATTTTTATTAATTTTGACCAATAAATAATTCTGTGCAAAAAAGGCCCTTTGATAAATTATCAAAAATATTACCAGCCAAAAATGTAAGATATAATCGATTAAAATTTATAATTTTAATAAAAATAATTAATGAAATATATCCAGCCCCCCACCATAAAATAGCATATTTTTAAATTAATAAATTCCTATAAAATGACCAAAGTAAATTTATTTACAAATAAATTAATCCAAAAATAAAAATATCTAAATTTAATATTAGTTTTTTTTAAAAATAAAATTTTTTATTTAAAAATTTAACATGAGATTTCATATAAAATCTACCTGATTCTGATTAAGGACGGCAGTAACTGAATCCGACACATAGACAACTCGTCCATCTTCACATTGACAAACAAATAGAAAACCATCAGCAGCCTAATTGGAATTTATTTATAAACAATAATTGAATTCGGATTTAATGAAAACCACCTCCAAGATCAAATGCTTTAATTCTTGATCGGATAGAAAGGAGGGTTTGTATGATCCGTCGACCCCAGTATTACCAGTTCCACGTAAAGTTTTCATGTGAGTGACTGCCATTCTTAATATTGTTAATTTGTCAGGTTTCCTTGCCAATGAGCTACAAGTTGGGACCATATCACACAACTCACTAATATATGCAGTCATTTTATTTCGTCTACGACGTTCGATTTCACAATGACTTTCTCTGCATGTTTCATAAAATAACTACAGTATTTCGATTAAAAATAATACCTAGCATATCTTTCCTTATCTATTTGTTCTTGGTCTCTATCAGTCGTGGTACCTTCAGGTGTAACGTCTTCCCTGGTGGTCATGTGTATTATTCAGATGCACAAAAAATAATTAAACAATCACTACTTACTCTTGCTCACTTTGCAAGTCATTGTCTCTCATAAAATCTGATCTTGAATGATCCATTATCTAAAGTAAAATGAAATAAATATCTTTCAAAAATATATATTGTTAAATTAATTATATGCATAACATATGGCAACATCAAACTGATTTATTGAATTTCTAGAGAAATAAATTTACTAATTATTATTTAAAAAGCAATGTTTCATAATTGCTGTAACTTAATAAAATGTTTTTTTTAACTTAAAATCATAAAATTCTAAAAAACAACATTTAAAATTAACAATTATTATTAACCAATAGACTATTTAAAACAAACAGTAACTTTCTTTATATTTTAGGTCAGCAAAAATCAAATAATTTTTCTGCAAAAATATTTAAATAATTCATAGAAAAATAAAAAAGATTTGATTTGGAAAATTATTAAAAGGTTTGTAAATGTTTACAATTATTCAAAGGTAACTTACTAAATAACTATTTTTTATTCATGTAGAAACCTAATTAATTGTAATGAGATAATAATAGCAATAATAATTAATTAAAAACTTTAGAGTTGACATTGCTATTATTTAATTTTGTACATACAATATAGGTGTTAACAATTTTCAGAAGCTCATAACACAGTTAAGCTCATAACCTTTTATAACACAGTTAAGTTATTTTTTAAGAAATGCAAAAAAAATTTATTGAATGTTGTAAAAATTTTGTAAACTATGATTTACTTTTCTTTATATTTCTTGAACCAAGTGTCAGATCAGGTTGATATCAGAGTAATTTCCAAGCACATTTTGTTAAAATCAAGCTAATACGTAATATTACGTTTCACATGTGGAAGTCATTTTGATTTTGAACCCCCACTATCCATTTCGAATAAATTTCAAATTGTGCATCAAAGTAAATGGCAGAACTAAAGATGAACTTTCGTTTGTATAACCTAATTTCTATACTGAATTCATAATCCTGTTAGACATGTTGGGTTCACAGTAGATAAACATTAATATAAAACTCGGCAAATTTTTATTGCAAAGGCATAACCTTAATTTAAACACTTACATACCTTACTATGTAACATCAGTAATGTGACTAAGATGTGTGAACTTCAGCAAAAGATGAGTTTCCAATACTAGACTTGATAATACTAAGACCGCCCTAAATTTCATGTACTACCATGGTGGTCTTTCCCTTAAAAAGTTAATCCCATTAATAATAACAAAATTGCCAGAAAAAATAAAACTAAAACAAGTTCTATTATTCAAGATATACACGGTATACACGGTATCAACAAATTTTCTGGAGTTTTATTAAAATGTCCACCTGACACGAGATTTTTTACACCTTCAAAGTAAATAACGATCAACTTTTCCCGGTTGTTTTGGATCTGCTGTAATATCACTGAAGTCGAAGAGATCTGGCTTCAACGATTTTCAACCAAACAGGCAGAATAGACTTGTCAGTGTCGTATGTTAATGGCGACAGGACAATAATTTATGTTTGATCCCCATTCTGATTTTGTATTAACTTTGTTTCACCTGTTGAATGACAGGGATCGACCCATCAATATCTTTCAGTTTACAAAATACTACAAAACAGTTCAGAACAGGTACTGGGTGAGCATTTTACAGAAATAAGATAACCGAACTCCAAATTCACTATCAAACAAATCCCCAAAACTTCAATGCAAATTAAACAATTGTAAATAATTTGACAATAACTATATTGTGTCAATTTCATATTTACTTGATCATCTCTTCATCTATTGATTCATTGTAGTAATTTATGTTTTTACTCATACGTTACCTTACTAATTTGTAGGTTTGACCACAGAGTTTCTCGCCAATCACAAATCTCATTCATCATTTTATTCCAATTCACACAATGACAATGAACCCCACCCCCACCACAAAACATACTATTTGTAATGATTTCTATTTATCAGAATTAAAAATAATAAATAATAAACATTTTATTTAATTTCCTGTGCGCATAAAAAACAATATACGCAGTTAACAAGATAATTTAAAGTTGATAAAATTTTTTGATTAATAATTTTCAATATGTTTTTAATTCTTTTTAATAACTAGCAGTGGAACTCCAATATTCGTCCGCACCAGTATTCGTCTTTTTCGATATTCGCCTTGTTTTTTCGTCAAAATAATTTTTCGATATTCGTCAAAAAGTCAATATTTGTCAATATTTAATATTTTGCAGTTTATTATTAACCTCTTAATTGGTTTATTATTATAAGTGGTTTAAACGAAATGCGCTCCTCAGCGGCGAGTTTTGTTATATAAACGTCTTGGGTATATATACGTCTTGGGTATAGTGTTACAAAAAATAAAATAATATCTTATTAGATGATATTTATTAAGATAATATGTTAACAAAAGTAATATTTATGATTTTAACATATTTTGTCAATTAAGTCAATTTAGTTGATGACGTATATATCCGTCATAGCCACTGTTATTGTTTGTGTATTATTTTAAGTTGATTAGTATCTTTTTATTAATGATTTGTGTTTGGAAGATTTGTAGAACTCGATAGAGTCACTTATAAAAATATGTGGCGGGACAATCCGGATAAGTGTATGTAGTGTGTGGTATACTATAAATTATAAACAAATAACAATAACAGTTATATAGAATTACACCTTTTATTCAAAGATAATAAAAATATGTCACGCACTTTAAGATGTTGAAGGTAGTATCTCTTTGGATTATTTTTATTAGGTTGACTTTTCAAACCTCTCGTGACTGGCGACGCTTTCCCTACTCAGTCTTACTTATTCTAAGCTGACTTTTCAAGTTTCTATTACTATCCTCTTTTTGTGTGTTTTCTATCGTTACTGGTTCAAGTCCTAGGTTCACTATACTATTGTCTTAACTCTTTTCGTCGTGTCCTTTTATAAACGTTTATTTATCCTGCATGTCTATTTTTACTACTCTTCCGGGGTTTCCCCACTCTTCTGACTCCGGATACGAAACACTCGCACTAGTCAGTCTTCGATCGTGTGGTGATCAGTTGGTACTTCCTGGACCTTATCCGCACTACGCTGAGCGTAGCTCGGGTCGTGCATTTGTCAAACAAGATAAACAGAAATAAAGAAAAGAAGTGGAAAAATTTTGACCTATTTATTTGCTCTCAATTTTCGTGATGCCTTTATTCTCATTTTTTCAATGTGCCCTTAATCTACTTATCTCGGTTACTCTTAGTTATTCTTTGTTACTCTAAATATATCCGCAATTCTCGATTGGTTAATGTTTTATTACTATTGCTTTTACTCTCACTGCTTCAGTTGGCTTATTTCTCGTTAATATACTCACTATTTACTCAGGCAGATCCCGTTATCATCACTCATTAGTATTTGTTCACCCATTTTATTCGTTAACGTTTTATTCGTTTACGGTTTATTTATTAAATATCCCTGCTCCATTTAGGTAATTTATCGCGCTTCCGCAATTGTATATTTTTTCTAACTTTGACTCTCTACGCTATCCCTCGTTCATTTCCCACTTCGCAGTGTTTTCCCATTTCCTTTATCTTTACGTTTTTACAATTAATTCGTTGATTTTTCTGTTGATGTTTCTTTGTTCACTAATTTCACTTGTTTCCGCATCTGTATGCTATTTAATTTTGACTCGTTACTTTGGTTGTTCATTTATTTGTTCATTACATATACCTTTACACGTATTTTTCCCAAGCTGTTTCTGTAGTAGTTCGTAATATTGATTTTATTATTTCTGAATTTACTCGAAGTAAGTGTCCTATATATTTCTTGTGGCTCTGTTTTCTATTTGATATATGTTTATCCTTGACCATTTTGGTCTCTACACGTTTCTTTTAACAGAATTAATCCGTTCGTTTTCCATAGTAAAAGTAGGCAGTCCGTTCGTTTTCCATAATTAAAACTTTTGTTCGTGGTTTCTAATTGATCTCTGTTTTGTTAGCGTCCCTTGTTATTTTAATTGACCGTATCATGATGTTAAGCTTTAATTTTATTCTATTTCATTATATCGTATTTCATTTTATATTTGCCGTTTCTCACCATTTTAATTTTCTATCATATATCGTTGCCTTTGCTTTCCTTCTGAATTGGTTACTTATTGTTCATATCCATTGTTGTTTAATTTTTCCGTTCATCTTGGTCTTTTGTTTGTTGTTTGCTTAGTTTGATCTCATTTTTCCTCCGCGTCTTCGAAAATGTCGTCCCCGACATTTATTCTGTTATATTTATTTTTCATGTGTTTTCTCTGTTCTCAGTTTTCCGTTCTTGCGGCCTTTCCACATTATTTGCAAATGATCAATTTTCTTTGACTGATTTTCCCTCTTCTTACATATGCACAAATTTTGATATTTTGATTTTTCACATTATTTTTCTTTTGTTTATGGTGATCGGTTTCTCTACTTTCTCATATAACATTTTGACGTGGGTGTATACACCAATATATGCAATTATTTATATATAAATTAGTCCTATTCTTGCCACTCAGTTTTGTCAATACCATCTGTAATGTACAGTCATATTCTTTTTTATTTTTAAACAAGGATACGTGACGTCTGTCCATTTAGTTTGGCGTAAGTCGCGTTCTAAAATTAAATAAAGAAACTATATGGCGATAATTTACTATGGTAAATTATCGCTATACAAAAATTGAAAAATCGAAAAAAAACGAAAAGAAAATTTTGAAAAAGGAAATATTTACTGAAATATATTGTGTTGTCAATTTATTCTTTCCTGATCCCTGTCAGAAGTAAATAGAAAATTATTCACGTTTATTCAAACAACTATTCAAACTAAATATTTTGCGTCGACAATTTATTCTTTTCCTATCTCTGACAGAAGTGAGGATGTTCACGCTCTTCTTGGTCACTGTTGCCTGTACATACACTTTATGTAGAGCATCCGACAGTTCTTTGATAAGGAGACGCTGTGATCGACTTCCTTCTATTAAACTATACCGGCAATGCTCACTCCGGAATAGTTTTTTCTGTGTTTCTTTCATTTGTGCATGGGTAAACCAAGTACCCTTTAACTCATCAATCTTTCGTTTTGTAGACCTTTGATATCCTTGCTTTTATCGGCACACGAAAAACAGGTTTGGATTATAGACTTGGGAGCAGAATTGATGATCATGACCTATGAAAATAAGAGACAATAATTCGTGATTAAGATTTTAGAGTTTGAAACAAAATTCTAAGAATGGTCTAATAATTCGGTGACAATTATCCATGGAAGCCTCCACATATATTACCAAAAGAGATTTAATGAAGGCTTTTTAACAGGTTAGGAATAAAATAGACGTAAGTTAACGAGAGGGAAATCCAACCCAGATGATCTAATTTAATTTAGTTTTAATATATTGACTGAGCACTGGTTTAGATGTTTTCTTGTTAAAATCAATTACTAAAAGTAAGGTCAGAGTTCAGTATTGTTAATTTGGAATTGACTGTAAAGTGGACACAAATTCACTTCTTACTAAATTGAAGCTAAAACGAGAATGAAATCAATTATTTACACTAATCACAAAAAAATGTGTTGTGTTATTAAGTTGGTGATAAATTTAAATGTTACTCTGACTCCAAACGTGTCTTTATACGATCCACAAATAACACTTGACAATAGAAATCTTTATTGATAATCACAATTAAACTTTCACTTTACACTGACAATAAATTCAACACTCTGCTTGGTGACTATACAATGCTTATTACAACACTCGGTGAGGAATAGCACTTGCTTATAACACCGGGTTAAAAGATCACAAATTACTGATTGGTTTATCAACTGGGACTTTGAGCTGGTTGTTTTCTTTGAATTTCTTCACAAATTTATTTAAATACTCAAGTAACTTCTTTACGTTTTATTTTTCACTAATTCTTTTCTTCAACTCTTCTCCAATAATTATTCTCCACAATCGTTTTCTTTACAATTATTTTTCACAATTATTTCTCCAACAACGTTTCGTCCAACGTTGTCTAATTTTTCTCCAATAGTTTTATTCAACCGCCTTCTCCCGGCAATTATGTTATCACTGGCAAACTGTCGAGATAAGAATATTGTTGTTTTCCTTTTTTCCCGATTTCAAAATTCATTTTCCTTTTTGTACTAATTAATTAGTAATTAATTAGAACATTAATAACCATAAACTATATTCTACAATCTACATAATTACTCTTCTTGCTTTTCGTCTAGCAAAGTCATCAATAACATCATCGAAGTCTGCTTCCTCGGTTAATTGATATTCTATTGATAATATGGCAAGATTTCTCAACCGTAAACTGTGCATAGGAGATCTTAAGTAATTCTTAATTAATTTTAATTTTGAAAAACTTCTCTCACAGCTAGCCACACTTACAGCAATTGTCAGGAAAATTCGTAATAAAATGACAATATTGGGTACGGAATTTCCAAGATTATCTTTTTGAATGAACTGTAAAAGCTCAAAGGGGCTTTCTTTCAATATGTCTGTTTCGTCTCGCATACCTGCGGCAGCGACGAAACTTATTAATCTTTTTCTTTCAATAAAAAATTCTTCCTTATTAATATCGTCATTATCATCACTTATCTGACAATTATAATCTTCGTTTAAAAGATTAGATGGGGCAAGAAATCCATATTTTTCAGCAAGAACATGAATCTGTTGAAATCTCGTATTTATTTCTTGTATAACCCTGTCTAGAGAAGAATACATTTCTCTTCGCAATTTAGTTTCATACGGTAATTCAGCATCATTGGATCCGTCATCAAACATTCTTTTTTTCTTTTTGCACTGACGCTGAAGCTCCATGATAATTCCTAAATCAGCACACATTTCCTTGGCATATATTATTGAATTTTCCACTAGCTTATTCCTATTATCTATTAAAAATGACTTAAAAGACTTACGTTTTATATCACAATTTTGTATATTTATCTCTTTAGTTTGGTGGTAATTCTGTGTTTCATTAATTTCTACCAGAACTGATTCCCATTGACCGAGGAAACACAAAAATGAAAATGATTGCAACGCACCAAGTAGTACGCCAGCTTCTGATCTGGTGGATGTGTTTTCTTCTTCGCTAGTCAAATCTTCCAAAGAATTTAAAATGTTTGAGAAATTATTTTTTAAGACACTCACAGCTTTAGCCCTTGCACTCCATCGAGTTTCTACTACGCGTTTGAGACTTTGAGAAGTCGCCGATGTCAGAATGTCCCATCGATGAGTAGAGGAAGAAATAAATACGTAAAGGCGATCCAAAACTCAAAAAAAAGTTACCGAATTGATAGCCACTGAAGCTGCGTGTAGACTGGACAAATTCAGGGCATGATTGGTACATGCAACAAACTCTGCTTTTCTATTAATTTGTTTTATACGTTTTTGAACACCAGTACATTTTCCAGCCATCACAGCAGCATTGTCATAAGCTTGTACTCTATAATTTTGAATATCAAGTCCGTCATTTTCTAATTTCTTCAAAATTATTATTGAAATGTTCTCGGCGGTTTTACTTTAATCATTAATCATTTAATCATATTATTTGACTTACCTTGTATTAAAGTTGTAATTATAGAATTTCAGAAGACCACGAAACTACTGACACAAATTTTACGCTGCACACGTCACCGTCACGTCCAAAAATGTAATGAACTATGAAATATTTCTCTATCCTAAAGTGTACTATTTTCACACATCTGTTTATGCTTAAAACTGGAAGAAATGTGGATTAGTCTGTTTCGTGGAGTTTTGATTAGAAGGTCAGTAATAACCGTAGAGTTTACTCCCACTGGGGTTTGATCAATGTCGGGTAGGTAGTCAGAGACTGCTTGGAGAACATTTCTGTGTTTGTTTCTGTGTGCATTAGCTTTCGCGGGGCAGTGGTTAAAGATGTGTACTTGCGTTTCAGGATGCGCATGACAAAACCTACAAAAGGTAGATTTTTTTGTTTTCATTCTACGAGGTGTATAGTTTAATTTTTAAATGCTATTACGAGCACAAATCAGGAAAATGTATTGCGAGTCAGGAAGTATGTCAGTTTTGAAGAAGAAATTTGCAGTGCTGCTGTTGCCGATGATTTTGTCTATGTGATCTTGGCATTTCATTTCAGACCAGTTCTCGGCATATATTAGAGAAAAGAGAGGTAGTTTGAAAAC
Organism: Schmidtea polychroa; assembly: GCA_959609185.1. NCBI lineage: Eukaryota > Metazoa > Platyhelminthes > Tricladida > Dugesiidae > Schmidtea > Schmidtea polychroa. The sequence continues at coordinate 186,389 of CAUHTR010000060.1, forward strand.
TTTTATTAAAATCACCATTCAGCGGTGATATTGTATTGTCAATAGTTGCCATTTCCTCGGGCTTTTCTGAGTTCAGACAAAACGAGGTTGCAGAAATCGATGTCAGTTGAGTTGAGGGTACGTATGAGATGCACAATTCCTTGGATAAGGTATTCATCAATAAAGAATGTAATGCCTAGTCCACAAAGTTTGATTGAGGAGTAGAGGAAGTTGTTATTTAGTTCACAGATTTCATCACAAAGAGTTTCTAATTATGGATTTTAATTTTATACACTTACATTTTACATTCTATATATTCATAACCCTTTCTATTTCATGGGTTCGGAAATCGTGGTTTCCAGATACCTTCTTACTGTTCTTGTTTTAATGTTCTGTACTCTTTGTAAGTTTCACCCGTCTGGTTCTAAGTGTTTCCCATTCTTTATGATATTGTTTACGTTGGATAATTTTTTACAGTTCATTCCTGTTGTTGGGGCACTACTCGGTTGACTCCAACTAATCTAACTTTTTGCCTAAGGAATGAGTGTCCGTTCTGTCTACATTGGTTATTACCTCGTCAACCCCGAGCAGAACCCTGCACAACCTACACTCCAACATAGTACCCGTGAACTACTTCACGTTGGAACTGTACTATGCCGGCGAGACGCCAGTAAGCAGGTGAGCCCCTACCTTAGGACTACTCCTTACTGAGACCTCGACTTCCCACTCTTGACTGCCGATAGAAGGACTTACGTCTATTCATTTTATCAACCCACCGTACTAACTTTGGTTTGAATTGCAAACTGACTAATACTCCCAGAATCTCGAAAACCTTCAACTCTATTTACAAAATTCATACTGAATTCCTCACGAAAGAAAATTATACAAGGACGAAAAATTATTTATTTTAACATTAAATATACAAAACACCGATGATTTTCACACAACAGAGATGCATGGATGAGGGAAAAACAAGGAAAGGAGGACATGAATGATCTAGTTCGACAATTCTTCCAGACGATAAGGTCGCTCCAAGGTGAGGTTCTCATTTCTCCCATTCCGTATCCGCTAGTAACTCATCCAAATTGAAAAATTCGGAGGCATTTTCCTCCCAAGTTACTCCGGCGGCGGATGATTTTCACACAACAGAGATGCATGGATGAGGGAAAAACAAGGAAAGGAGGACATGAATGATCTAGTTCGACAATTCTTCCAGACGATAAGGTCGCTCCAAGGTGAGGTTCTCATTTCTCCCATTCCGTATCCGCTAGTAACTCATCCAAATTGAAATATTCGGAGGCATTTTCCTCCCAAGTTACTCCGGCGGCGGAGATAATTCGCCCTGGGATTCCTGATGTCAGATCTATCGCCACCGGAGGGGCGTTGACTTTATTTGAAAGGTCCGTCGATTGCTGATTCTGTTTGGCTGTTATTCGTTCCCGCTGCTTCTTTTTACGTTCGGCCCTCGATAATTGCCGACGCTTCGGTTTTGATGCCATCAGATTGGTCGGGGGTGCCGTAGATGTAGAGGCGATCGCAGGTGGCACTTTACTAGTCCCGATGAAGACGACGTCCGGTTGTTTCGGTGAGAGCTGGGTTTCTAAGCACTCTCAGCAGGACTTCTTGAAGGGAGACGACGACTTAGACGAGGTGTCGTGGTGTGCTGGGAAGAGATTATCAGCCTCGTGAATAGGAATACTGACTATTTTACGCGTGGTCGACGCCTGCAAATACACTTTGTGCAGGGCTTCAGATTGTTCTTTGATTAAACTCCTTTGGGAACGGCTCTCAGAGATTAGAGCGTCCCGACAGTGCTCGCTACGGTATAGCTTTTTCTGTACTTCTTTCATTTGAGTGGGGCTAAACCAGGTGCCCTCCAACTCATCTATCTTCCGCTTGTACCGCCCTATCTGCGCCTGCAAATCCCTAATGATCGCATCTTTGTCTGCGCACGAAAAACACGGTTTGAGGATATTCTTTGTGGCTGGGATCATTTTGATGGCTGCAAAAGGAAATGAAGGTAATTGCCGTAATTCATAACGACTACTAGATCAATATTATAAGGCAAACAGTCATTGGGAGTTCAAGGTTTACGCAATTCGTCCATACAACTCGTGACAAGAAAGTAAAGCAACATCATGCTGACCAGAGAAATTCCCTAGGTGGTCAACCTTCCCTAACCTATCGGAGTTCATAAAAGAAAAGTGGACGGTAAAACCCCGTGGTAGTACATCCATAGTCATCGAAATAGTTCACTAAAGCAAATTTTAGAAGCGCCCGAATACTGTGGGAAGGAATTTTCAATCGTTCATATAAGAACATATTCGCATTTACTATTAACTAACTAACTCGTATTATGAAATTAATGAAAGATGTCGAACTTTGCCTAAAAATCATTGAGTTAATGGTGATGCCTAAAAATCATTGAGTTAATGGTGATAGATCTAACCAAGAGTAATGAGTTAGTGAGATTAAGTTCGGGTTTATCTCCAATAAAATTGTTAGGTCAAGAGACATATTCAAATAAAATTATTAATTTAATGCTATATTATAAATTAGCTGATTACCATTATGAAATAAATGCATTACAGTTAGTGTTCAAACAAAAAAACAAATAGTTAGTAAGTTACATGTTACATAAATCGATTGACTCGGTTAGAGACATTAAACATTTGATTAATTAAAATTATTCGACTAGCGGGTTAGATCTAAAGTTAAACAATTACCTCTATCAAGTTTTGTTCTCACTCACACTTGGATTTACCTACTTAGTATAACGTGTATTGCGAATGACGGGAAATTTCAGTGACTTGATTGTGCCGATAACAGTCGCTATACTCGTGGTGTGTATGAACTTATCTACTAAATAAAATCATGGGCGTTATGCCTTGGCCACTGGTATACTCGTATGTTGATTAGCTCTTTATGAATCGGTGTGTGTGCTTGTGACAGTCGTGAAGGAAATTGCCTAGTGTATGAGTTGATATACTAGTGCTGCATGCATTCTCCTTTGTCATATCTAAATGTGAACTCTCATGCTGTCGACCTATTATCGAAACTGGATGTTGTTATTTTATCTAGATGATTTGGCATATGCTAGTTTCACAGATAATCCGTTATTCCATATGTCGCATGCTTCTCACCACATGATCATTTACAGATACTTCCGATCGGTGCTGCTGCCAGCTCTCATTATGGAATTCTATCATCGTCATCAACATCGATTGGAAATTTACTAAATATCTCGACAGATCGCTAGGAAACAACTCGACAAAATGCTGATATTCTGCCACTCTCTATGCTATACCAAGATTGGATTTTACTCATTCGGATGGAATATCGTACGTTTCGCAATTGTACATCAGACATCAGGTATACGATGGCTACATAGATATTGTGCTGGAATGTTTTTTGCAATAAATTTCACTAGATTGGATTCAATGGTATTTTGTATTTTTAAATTTTTTAAGACTATTTATTTTTTCTTTTTTCGGGATTAACCATAATATATGATTTTGGGAAAACTTAACGCAGTTGAGTGTGCGTGAGGGATGTAGACAATAAAATAACGCTTACGGAGTTCTGGAAACTGAAGGTTGTAGGAACCATTTTGAGTCGAATTATGCACTTAGATAATATACCCTATAAGATGACACTAATTTTCAGACGAATTCAATAAACCATTGCATGGATTTTTTCAGATAATAGGGATATTCTAAGTTTGGCAAAGACGGTCCTACGATTTGTTAGTGTGACACCCTCAATCACTGTGCGAACTCTCAAAACTCTCTTCATTTCATTTGATTAATACAACTACTCCTTCAATCACTATATAGCTGTTACCTCTCTATTCATAGATTTTAGTCGCATCTTCAGCGACGGACCCGTGAGGAAGCCCCCACATTTCGGCCCGAATCAGCTGCGTGATTGAAAGATTTCATACCCACCGGCTGAGCACCCGAAGGCTCCCTCACACCATGGTATGAAATGTCTCAACTCCACGTTCCTCAGGAAGTTAAAATCATAAAATTCGCTAAGCATTCTATCATAAACTAAATCATAAAAAATTCTTGAATAATACGTTTATCAGTTAGAAATTAACATTATTCAAAACAATCGGATCAAATGAAAAGAAAAGGTAGAATTATCAAAATTTAATTTAATATACTAAGCATTACGGCATAAAAACCAATTATATCGAAAACATTCTTACCAAACTGTTCTGTAGATATTGAAAGGCTGAGTAGAAAATTTAATGGATCTCGTTAGTTGAATGAATTTAGTAATTTGCTGATGATTCGTTCGTCAATAGAGTTCCTTGAATGTCGCTGATAGGTACCTAAGTAGTTTTGAGTTAAACAGTAAGTAATTTGCATCATTTGCTTACCTAAGTAGTTTTGAGTTAAACAGTAATTGTGATGATTTTAATGCTAGTTTATATATTAATTTTTCATTTGTGCGGACCAATCAGAATTGAGTACCGCTTATTTTTCTAATTTAATTTATTTTTTCCTGTTTCTTGGTTATTTTCCTTAATTTTCCTTATTTTTATTATATTTTTTATTTGTTTTATTAATTCCTCGTAATTTATTGAATTTTTCGTTATTTTATTTGTAATTTTATTTCCCTCTTTAAATTTTCTTATTTTTATTTTTTGTTTTAATTCTTATTTTTTAATTTATTTGTTTCCTTTGTATTTTGGTTCTGTTTTATTCTTAAATTCTTATTTTTATTTTATTTAGCGTCTTACTTATCCTAATTTCCTAGGTATATTTTTTCGACTCAGCCCAACACTGTTATTAATGTAAGCATTGTACGTATAACTGTGTTGTATATTCATATTACTTTGGCTAACCTTGAGACTCCTGGTTTCTTTCGCTGGATCATTTTTGTTGATATCTACCGTGTTATTATTGTATCTTGTGTATTCATTTTCATTGATTTCTCTATTTACTTTGTTAATTTCCCGGGACGTTCTACATAAATTTTGGAATTCAATTTCTACGTATCCTTGGTGTCTGATGTTCGCCTATTTCGCAAAGTTGTCCAGTGAATTTTAATTTAGTTCTTGTGCCTTTGTCACAGGAATTTTTATTTCAATTTACTTCTGCTCACTTTTATACTGTGATTGTTTTCTAATGGGTTATTATTATTTGTCTTTAGTTGAGTTCTCAGCCTGTTTTATCCTTTCATTTGTCTTGCAGATAAGTTTAGTTCTTGCTTTCATTCATTTACTTGACGCTTCTAGTCTCTCTTACAATGTTATGATGTTTCTTAAATGCAAAGTCGACTCCTAGGTATCTGTAAAGGTTGGAGTCATCAATCCTAGGGAGAAGTTCATTATATAAGATCAGACTATAGTTATCATCGTGGATGATATGGAAATATCCAAATTTTGAAGGTTTGAAGCGAAGGTTAATTTGTGAAGCAAGGCGTACTGTTTCAGAAAATGCTAGATTTATTGAATAGAAGAAGTCCGATATCAGTACAATGTCATCGGCAAAGGCAGGTGGTAGTGTATAATTCAGATCTCCTCTGCTTCTCATACTGTAACTGTTAAACTGTATACATATACGCCGATGTGTACAGAAGTGGAATTGCCAAACATTATTGGTGATTATTGATTTTCTGCCTGGAACTGGAAATTTTAAATAATTCGTCTTTGAGGAAGATTTCGTTAATCCAATTGACAACCTGAATGCTATGAAGACCGGATCAGAGAAATGATATCAAAACTGACTCACAAGTTTGCATTTGTAGTTTTGATGTTTGCCTAAATAATAAGTAAGCATCTAGACTTATTATTTAATTAACTTGAATAAAATTATTTGAATTACTAATATTAAAGTTAATTCAATTTTATGCGTTCCGACTTTGCATTACCAGGTGTTTAATCATTAATAATTTCCATAGTTTTCAGATATATTTTAAAAGAATTTCGACAATTGCAACTTCAGCAAGAATTGATAGCATCATAATAGTCAAATGAATGATTTATATATCATTTCCCTTTTGCAAATGGCTTCCTACGTAGGATTCTCTAATTTGTTCAAAAAATTATTAATTCTTGATTTTGATTTCAGAGTATTCTTTCAGATTCGACCAGATCGTGTGGTGGAATTTTCTTATGCTAGTCAATTGGTGATGGGTTTTTCTATGCCTTTGAAATTTAATTTATTACGTTATCTGTTTTAATAAATTTTTAATTCAGTTTTATATATGTAATTTTTGAGTGTGATCGTTTAACTTTCTAGTAACGTTTAACTCTTAGATCTCGATCCCGTCTTTGAGCCGTATTAGTGGTCATTTTCCTGACGCATGCATCTCTATGGAATTAATTTTATTCGGATTTATTTCATTGCAAGGTAAGTTAAGTATGCTTTAACTATTACTAATTAGATTTATGCATCATTTTAACTTGATTTTTCTGTGATTTCAGTTTTATACATTTTATAGGTTCTAATTAGGGATGTTAAACGAGCAACGGTTAACCGGTTTCCGGTTCGTAAACCGGTTCCCGGTTTTCATATTTACGAACCGGAAACCGTTTCCCCAAATTTGTAGCACACACTATTGCATTCCGAGTTTGATCTGGAAATCGGTTAACAAAATAATAAATACAAGAAAAACCTGACGTTGACATTGACATGATGAATTTATGCATTTGACCTTTTGTTGATTTCGCACTTTCAAATTCCGCGTATGACATTTTTAGAGTGACCTTTAATCACCAGTGGCGTCACTCGGCTTAACGAACAATGATCGTTTTCTTTCTATTTACGAACAATACATTAATGCCTTCAGGGAATTCACCCCATATTTCTAGTACTATCACTGCCACGTGGTTTTACTAGATCTGTGTTTTAGGCTGTATACTCGTTATAAGTTATAATGAATAATGAATAATGAATAATGAATTATAAATTATGAATTACGAATTAGTATATTCTTAGTTTCAGTCCTTTAGTTCAATGTTTCTCGATATTTTTGAGAAATACAAAGTCATGGCCTGATGGGCCAGCTGAATTAATCAAGTTATTCGAGTACAAGTCTCATACGCAGTGCCAGCAATTGGTTCAATGTCGTTAAAAAACGATAATGTTACGATAAGATATTGCGAAATAATTGCACTTTTCTTTCTACCATCTGCGTTACGATATTGCGATATACTGAACAATTTTTATTGTACGATTTAGCCACCGCCGATCATGAATTGAAAACTTCTGATTTAGATATCTTCAATGATTATGTCAAATTAATGACATTTCAGGCATTTTAAATTGATATTATTAATAATTCCACCCTCGTGTTTGTGCCGACTGCCGATAGGCCTGATACAGACCAGCAATTAAGCGGTTTAGGATTCTGGTAGAGATCCGCCAGAAACCGACTCTCGGATCAAAAGTCTAGTTTGCTATGCAGTGTTGGCGTATGTGGCGTATACATACAAAGCATCATCGTTCCGCTCAGACACTTCCCTTACATACTCCAAATGATCATACAAATATTCCCACGTATGAGCCCGTGGTGATGTTCCACGTTGGTACTGCCCACACGGGTTGGAAAAGGTTAGCAGGTGAGCCCCTGCCTTAGGACTACTCCTAACCCCTTCTCGGTTCGGGTTCCATGGTGCCTTAGGAGGTCTTACCCATTTCTACACACACGATTCCAGTCCGACCCTGGTCCAGAGGGACGACATTTAAGCTCATACTATGGCTTCATGATCACCCTTTCATTCAAATCAACCTCGCAAAATCACGCATACTGTTAACACAGTCAAGAAAATCGAACAATTATATTGAAATAAACATCAAGAGACATTCACTATTATTTAGATAAAAACAAAACATTTAAGTTCATGTACAGGATAATGTCAAATTCTTCGAGTTCATTCATAATGCAGGGGAATCGAGACCGATGAGAAAATTCACTGCGAGAATGCTTCTCCTTCTGCGAGCATCTCGTCAATATCGACAGGTAAGTAATGATCAGAGACGTATTTAATCCCTTCCGCCGGAATTATTTTGAAGATCTCCTTGGCGGGAATTGAATGCGTGGAAGTTATCTCGGTAATTTTGGATTGTGCCACTGACAAGGATGCTTCGAGGGCGGCCATTGCGTCCCTACGTTTTTGATTCTTCGCTGACCGAGTTAGTCTTTTCCGCTTACGAGAGGGTTGATTGTTCCTTGTCGACGGGTTTTCCACGGAGGTTACGAGGATCGGGGCCAGGATCGTATCAGAAGGTCCGCCTGCCATTGGCCGATAACCCGACAGAATTGGGGCCGGAATGGGCGACAAGTGGGAACCATGCCTTTCACAGCTTGACGTGGAAGATTCAGATGGCCCATGATGAAGGGGAAAAACGTTCGCTCCATCCTGAACGGGAAATTCCCGTACCCATTTGGCTAGTTCGGCCTCCGTATAAACCTTATGGAGGGCTTCCGACTGGGCCTTTATTGTCAGTCTCTGACAGCGGCTCTCCTCCAGAAGGCTGTCGCGACAATGTTCTAATCGTAAGATCTTGCCCCGCTCTTCTTTCATTTGTGGTGGGGAGAACCACGTTCCTTCGTAGAGGTCGATCCTCTTTTTTAGCTTCCCGATATATAAGTGGAGCTGTGCGATTTCCGCATTTTTATCAGCACAGGAAAAGCAAGGACGAAGAGTACTTCCGGGCTTGGTTGGTGTGGTCATCTAAAAATTAAGACATTTATACTCGCACTTCAGACATTACGGTATTGTCAGTGACATTCTTACGACGCGAAGTTTATTACGTCCGTCCCACATAAAGATAAAACAATGAACACCCATCTCATGCATATATACCAGTGGCCATACCGAGACCCATTCAACCCCAAACATTCGAACTGATTCATTCAAACCGACTGTGGTCCGAAGGAGAAGAAAACGGAACATTTTACATCATCATATTCGCAGGTGAAAATGTTAAATTTATCTTCGGGGTGAAAGGTTTACCTTTAATCATGTTCGTCACTCACTTACCTTATTATGTCCTTCTCACTGATTTTGCACATTATTTCCCCTTTTTGAAATTCATCATTAAAACGCTCTATCTTTTGTTCAATTTTCAGAGTTTAGGTTAGCTAAAATAATCGAATGCGACATAAGGTCTCTGGCGTTGCACTAAACCAAGTTAGTTGAAAAGGAGATTTGTGAATTATTAAATTACGCCGATTAATTTAACGTCTCAGCTTTCTAATTTTAGAATAATGTTATATTCGCTATTTTCCGCCGATATTTATTTCATTTAGTCACTTTCTATAATAATTCTTTAGCAGGCTGTTTATAGTTTTAATTCTCTAAACCTAGTCTTATCAAATCTGTTCAAATAACTCTAATTCTATTTCGGGTCATCCATTTTAATTGGGGCGGTATTAATTCCCATACAACGCCAATATTCGAAAAACATATTATATAAAAATGCATTCCAACTTTAAATATAATGATTTTATAAAACGCGCTAAAATCGTCGTCATAGCGACGCCTACTTGTGTGTGCTAATGTATTATTATTTACTTCCACTAAGTGGATATGTGTATCTGGTTGGCTAGTCTGGATTTATGTTTTTCATGAGTAGCTATCCACCTATGCTAGTCTAGCAAAGTCAATGCCATACTGCTTCACGATGATGCGATCTACTACTCCGCCCTCACACACGGTTCTACACCTCAGGTGATATTCCCTATTCTTATGCAATTCTGATGACATCACACAATTCACTGTTTGGATTTTCTGTCATCCTACCGGGAGAAATTTCGCTATTGTGTGTCTAACTGCATGCATGTTCGAGATGTAGTCACTCAGAATTTTCTACTAGAGTTTCCATGAGTAATCGTCGCAGACAGAAAATGATAGATGTAGAAAATTACGAATAAATTGGGATTTTCAATTCGCCTGCTATCGTGTTGTTGACTCAAGGCAATATTTGTCGCTACGCCCACTAACAAATCAATTCAGAAATTATCACCTTATCTCTCTTAGTAGATTTTCGTTGGTCGTCTCATTCGGTTACTCTAACTGGAATTCGTTCAGCAATTAGTCGATAACTCTGACCGCAGTTTCCTTCATATCGGCCGTAAGTATTCTGATAATTCCTCAGGATTTATTTACTTTGTTTTCAGAAAATTAAGGCTTATCAGCAGTGCAAGAGTTGATAATTCCGTCTAAAAGTACATCGTAGATGGGTTTCGTCGTCAACATCCTAGCGATTCAAACCTTAGAAGACTACCCCTTCACAAATTTTCCATGAAATCCTATCGATGACATCGCGCGAGTACAGGTCTCTGTCGGTTGGATATTTCGACACTATTCGTTGACCAGTACAAGCCGTAGTTCATATTTAATTGTGATTGAAGAAAACAATTGGATATAGCGTCTATATTTTATGAATCCGCCATTTTTCTAAAATTTCTACATGGATTGGTCCTCTGCATTAAACTTCATAGCCGTAACTCGTTCTGCTGGAAATACTTTCGACAATGATAATAATGGATCGCACTCGATGATAGATCGGTTCCTATAACCACGTTCTGCCATTCACCAGATGTCCTCACCCCTCCTGACCCACCTAAGACCGACATACATCGCTGCCACCACTCTTGGACCGTCAGGAAGGACGATTCTATCCCTCCAAATCTCTATCCTTCCTACCTCACGAATAATCATCAAAAGAAAATAAATGGTATAGTTTATCATACGAATCAATATTACTGGAAAATGACTATTATTTAAAAGAATTATTTACATGGCGACCACGCCGTCTGAATTTCGAACATGATACTACATCGTGGTACTCATCGTACCTTTAATTTTTCATTTCCCGTGAGATCTATTTCATTCAAATTCTCGATTCAATGTCCTCGTTTCTTATCGTTCGTCCTCAAGTATTTCCTTGAAAATTTATTCGAGTCTCCGCATCATGTCCGATCTCCAGACGACATCGTCACCAGCACCATAGAGAAAGAATACCTTTTTCAAATCAATAAATTTTATTAAAAATAAAATATTTTAGTTATTCGGTTTTATATATATATCAGTCATAAAACAAAATACATTCATTCCACTTACTGCAATTCTTTCTTCGAGAGTATTGAAAATAAGATCTAGATTCTTAAGTCAGGCGTACTGTTAGTTCTACTGAAATTCTGATCGTTGCCTGAATAGTTTTAACTGATTTGTGGTTCCGGTAAATCGTTTCGAGTAATTGGTTCCTAGTGAATGTTGTATAAATGCTCTATAAGTGAATCCTGAATGAGTTAGTAGATCCTAGTCTGGAGAGTATAGCGGTTAAATGGTTAAAAAATAGTAAAATTTTACCTGTAGAGTATAGCGGTTAAATGGTACTCTACAGATATTTTCCATTTCTTTAATACTATTTCTCGTCCAATCAGGACACGCCTTGTGTGTAATACTCTTATTTATTATTATTTTTGTGTTTTTTAATGTAATATTCTACATTTTTAATGACTTTTTCTTATTTTTATTATTATTTTATTTATTTTCCTATTTTTTATTATTTTTCTCCTGTTTTTCTTTGGACTTTATTGTTTTTTGGTTATAAGATAATTTTTTGTTTTAATTAGTTTATACATTTAATTGACAATGGTTTATTTCTATTTTATTTCCTAATTTCTTATTTATTTTTCCTTAAATTTATTATTTTATTTCCTTCTGCTATTATGTGTGGTGAGTTATTTTCTTTTTCATCTTATTTTTCGTCTTATAAATTTTATTATTTTATTAGTTATTTTTATTCCCTTTATATTCTTATTTCTTTTATGGTTATCTTATTTAGTTGTTCTTATATTTTCCGCGCTTTTCGTGAAATTTATTTTATCCCCTTTATTCATCCTTAACCTGACTTCCAATACTCTCGAAGCTTGGCCCAAAAGCAGTATGCCCTAGAGTATAGTCAAAACGATGACCGGTTTCAAACCGGGTTTTCGTATAAAATCCGGTTTTAACAACCCTAGTTCTAATTATCTTAGATTTACTTTGGGATTCACTTGATGATGTATTATTATCCTATATGGTTTTAAATAAATCTTTTCGAATTTAGTTTTTGGCATTTGATTTTGTTTCGATGTCAATTTACTTTTTGCGATTTTATATAATTTTCATTTTTAATGTCAATACTCATTTTTCATTCTGTTTCCAGTTTCAGGCAAATCAATAATCACCAATAATGCTTGGCAATTCCAATTCTGTACACATCAATAATAATAATAATACACATTAATAATTTTTATTCTTAATTTTCTAATTTTATGTTTTTTCTACGTTTTCATTTTTCTTAATTAATTTTATTCCTAAAATAATATTTAATTTAATTCATTAGGATTTTTAATTTCTCCAATTTGTTGTTGTTTCCTTTCTATAATTTTTCGTTTTTGATGTAAAATTCTAAAATTTTCCGAACATAATCAATTAGTATTTGGTCGTGGATTTTCGATTAAAGTGGTGGGTTACAGGTAACCAAACATTTTACCCTTTCGTGCTGTTTCCAGCTTAACCCAAAATACAACCTTGTTTTACCGCTCGATACCCGTTGAGTGATTAACGTTGGTACTGTATCAAATGGGTGAGTGCTCGCAAAAAGTGGGCGCGCTACTTGCACTGAAATTGTTGGGCACTCCTTTGGTTCACTGACTATCGATAGAAGATATGTGTGCGATTTGCTCTGGTCCCTCATCTAAATTGTTTTCTCAAATACACTCGCTCATTCTTTGATCAATCAAACATACCAGAATGTATATCAGTTTATCGAATCATTTATATTAAGTACACGTCTAACTACACCTCATTTTACTTTTGATTGAGCACTGATTCTCTTGCATTTTCTGCTCCGCTAATCTGAGCCTCTTCAGCTTTTAGCGAGTGTTGCGTCCCAGCCGCTTCCATTTCGGTCTACTTGTCTGAGCCGGTGGATAAATTTCGGTCAGCTCCGTTAGCAATGGGCAAATTTGTGCGGTTGTCGTCGCATCGATGAACAGCTGATTCAGTTGGGTTTCTTCAGAGTGCGGATTTCTATTTGATCTTGATCTGGTTGAGACTGAAGCTGTTGGATTTGAATTGTTGTCCGGCTCCGTCTTCACCCACGCCAGGGCATCTGTTTCAGGTCCACTTCTGATCACTGGATCGAAGTAGTCCAAATCACGACCTCGGTTCCACTCTTGGATCTTGTACCATACATATCTTGACCTGAGTCGGATAATGGTTTCGTCGATTTGACCTTCACCGTTGCCATTACTAGGTTGCGACATCTCTACGTTTATAAGATTATAATTCCGTTTGTCTTAATTTAGTAATCACAAATCAATTTCAAGTCGGACGAATCCAGATTAAATTAAAGTTGAGTTTAGTTATCTAGATTCCCTTTCTTTTTAAAATTACGATTTCAACCCCAAAAAATAAAGATTTAAACTAATTACAAATATTAAGATGTTACCCATTTGGTTTTACCTGAATAATGATTTGAATTGGTAAATTTTAACATTCCTATTTTCATTTATGATTTTTATACAAAATTTTTTAATTACAAGAATATTCCACTCCTGATAATAATTAATAATCCAACTTCTATGTTCTCTACCGTTTGATTTTTCACAAGTGAAAATTCAGTTTTAAAAAATGATTGTTTTAATAACCTAAATTATTAATTAGTTATTTATTATTTATCTAAATTGTTATTTATACAATTTATTGTTTGTAAGGTATTTTGTGTTGGATTATTCGTTTTCCGGCCTCTCTCATTGGAAATATGATGTGCTGCTGAATCAATCAGCTCAGTGTTGGATAAGCTGCTGAAACTCCCCATGAGTTCCCACCTTATCTCCACTTGTGCTGGGGATATAATTTAACCATATAATATTTTCCATTAAGTTACATACATACAATAAATGAACATATAATTTAACCATATATTTAAATTAATATAGCTTTACGAATTTGGTATGGTATTAAGGAGTAACATAAGGACTAACAAATTTCTCGAACCCCTAAACCATCCGGGTTTGCAACTTCAAAGGTTTAATTCGACAATAAGGAATTCAACTATGATGATGATTTTCTGACGAGAGTCTTTAATAACGGTCACTTTCATTGGAGTTTCTTTGTCTAGTTTCACTGGTGATGTTTTATGAATTAGATAATAAATAACTCAATTCATGTGATTATTTGTGTTATTTACATATTATCAATTCATAATTTTCGTGATAATGCTCATTTATGTTTTCCTGGTGTTTTTCTCTTATCAATCAATAAATATTTTTATAAAGGTTATTGATTAAGATCGGCTACTAATAAATAACTCAATGGTCTAGCTGTTAAGCGCACGATTTCAGCAATTTCAGAAAAACTATGGTAGTTGGTGGATTGCAATTGGTCCTTTACCATTAGGTGTGGGAAAACTTATTATTAATCGACGCACAAGGGTAAGTTAGGGTTTTTATAACTTAAATAAAAGTTTATAGGTTTACATAACTTCACTCGAGTAACCTAAATTAGTGATTTTAATATTATTACATTTCATAGTATTGTTGGGATTTGGCTCGTCCAGAGTGCAAGTTTATTAGCCGTAGAGGCTAGGAATTAGGAATAATAATAATAATAAGAGGCAAATAGTAATAATAATTGTTTAAAATAGTATAAGTACAAAAATAGTAATAGTTTGTAACTAAAAATAAATTATAAATAAAAATATTATCATTAAATTACTATATTTAGATATATACTATAATAAGTAATTTATAAATGTAACAGTTAGTAACTACACGATTGCTGGATACTCGGAAGAGAAAAAATAATAGGAAAATAAACCAATAAATAAATACGAATAGAAGGATTCTATCTCCACCTGAAGGAGGGATTGGGTGGGACTTGATCGAGACCAAACTGACAAAATTGAAAATAAATAATAACTAATTTAATGACTCGGAATTAAATTGTTTCCTAATAAGTGGTGGCTTACTTCGTCCTCCACGAAAAATGCGGAAATTTGATTATGATACTAGCTAAATTTACTGTAAAATTCCTAGGTACTGTTGATAATAATGATGTAATACGGTTAGAGTTTCATTAGCGATTGTATGTGGTCCTATGGGTCGCTAATAACAACAAGGAAAACTAATCCTATTTTACTAACAGTAATTCTAACCGTCATAATAAAGATAATAATAATGATAGCTATAATAACGGCTAGACTGGTATTAATAACGGCAATAAATAAAATAATGAAAATAATAATGATGTTAATAATTAATAATTAAAATAATTAAAATAATAATTAAACCATAATAATAAGAATAATAATAATACCAATAATAATGTTTAAAATGATTAGAATGATAATAATTATAATATCGATAATTAAGATGATAACAGCTGTGTGACATCCTCCACTTGCAATAGTGATACCTGTAGTTATATGCGTCACCCACGATTCCTACTACGGACGGTTATCTATCCACCGGAATTTGATCTCGGGTTTTGGTTAGTGGGATGACGATTCTGTTAATATACTATAACACTGACGATTCCTCAGCAGAAGTTGTCAACTTTCTAATTGCCTGGCTGAATATGTTTATACATCTTGAATCAGGAAAAATAAATATTTGCCAAAGTGTGATAGAAATTTATGTCAGAAGAGATATGTGAGCGGCATCATGGACATTTATGTGCTGGTGGATTATCTCGCAACAAGGGTAAATATTTAGGTCTTATTTATAGAAAATTTGATGTTTATTTAGATTGACGAGACACTATCTGTGACGATATCAAGATCGACTGAATTTTCCCATGGAATCACTGGAATGTCAGATTCGGAGGTTTTCCAATGGACGTCGCCTATCAAGATCGATTTACGCGCTAACACAAAATAAGTTCACATTCCATACGTAATGAATTTAACGTTGTAGGCAAGGTATTCTATTAACCACACTCTACCTCTATGAGTTCGAATTTCCTGGAAACGCCTAACCGAGAAAATGAAACTTGCGCTCTAATGATTAGCGACGATTTTTAACTGACGAAAATTTCGATTGTTACGGTGGAATATTCTGGTTTCCTTGTTCGATCGCAACTCAATGAAGCCTCTGGATTTTTTCTCGTCGCTCTCCTCACCTCGACTCGGAGTTTCTCCACTCCTCACGACACACCCAAGAGTCACAGACATCGCTACCCACCACTCTCGCATCATCATGAGGGACAGTCGACTCCATATGATTAAAATTCAAAATGAAAGAACACAATTCAAACCATTAATAATTCATTAATATAATTCAATACAAAAAATTTACCTGGCGACAATGCCATCTGGATTTTCGATCATGATATCCTTGGTCAACATCCTATCCACTCATCATAATCCACTCCACTATTCCATATCAATTTTCGGCGGTAGCCTTTTTAGCAATCATCATCCATCATTTTTACGTTTCTAATAAACCAACATCCTTCGAGAAATCATAAGTTTCATTCTCACTTCAATGATCCTGTTCCCCCTTGGATCTTTTCGATATAATCAAAATTTCACTTGGCCCTCTCGATATCATGATGGAACTCCCAGATAGCACCGTCGCCAGTACCGTGAAGAAATAAGTCCTTGTGTTTATATTGAAAAAATTTATGCAATGAAATTATTCAAACGTTATAAAATAAATATAACCAAATAAAATACAAATATAGCAAACAATACTAAGATTCTCTAAAATCGATGAATGGAGTTGAATCGGTTATGCTGCTTCCTTCTATAAAGAATTAGTCCTGATGAATATTTATTAATGTTGATCCTTCTTAGCTGAATTCCTCGGTGTCGTCGTGAAATTATCGTTGAGTGATTTTTTTAAGTGGTGGTTTTATGAATCAAATTTTACCTGTAGTGATTTTTTTAAAAGTGGTGATTTTACTTAAGTGGCGTTGGTTTATATATCTATTTTGGTCCAATCAGGATGAAGCTGGGGTGTATTTTTATTAATTATTATTGTTTTGTAATTTTTTATTGTTTTTAATAAATTTTATTTATCGTGGTTTCAGTGGCGTATCTAGGGTTCACGGCGCCCGGGGCAAAACTTAAAATTGCGCCCCTCTCCACGTGAATTTTTTCTTTTCCTTATTATTGGTATATTATTTTTGCACTAAAGTGACATTTCTTTTTTAAGAAAAAAAAATTATTATTTAAAAAAAATCAAAAATTTTCACTCTTTAAAATTGATTTGCAGCAGTTTTAAAAAAAATTAATTTAATTTTGCAACAAGTTAGTTTTAAACTTTATTTATTGTAATAATTTACAAACAAATTTTTCGTGCTTTAACACTTGCGAACTTGTCAATGACATCATCAACATTTGACTTGACTTTTTAGCTTCATTTCGGAATATTCTGGCCTTTTTACGATTTTGTGCGCCACTTAATTTCGGTTTCGGCATCTTTGATATTCTAAAGTTTGAAAGTTTTTTCAAATAATTTTGAGCTTAGCAAATAATTCTATAAATCTTACGATTGAGTTTTGGATATAACTCAAATTTCATGTATTTTGGAAAGGCTTTGAAATATATAAACAAAGTTCACCATAAAATTTAAATTTAATTTAAATAGTACTAAAATTAAATTTAAATTTTATGGTGAACTTTGTTTATATATTTCAAATAATCAAAATTCGTTATTTTAATGTTGGTTAAATTTCAAAATCGAAAATCTTTAAATAAAGTTTAGGTTTCAAAAATCAATTTGGCGCCCCTAAAATCGTGGCGCCCGGGGGCAAAAGCCCCGCTTGCCCGGCCCTAGATACGCTACTGCGTGGTTTTATTGTTATTGCTATTTTATTATTTTACTAAAAATGTTATACTTTCTCTACTTTTTGCGTGTTTTTGTTGTCTCTTTTAGGTGCAATATTTTGTTTTAATTATAAATTCTGTTAAAGAATTGTTTTATTTCTGCGTTTTATTTCCCTAAATTTTATTTTTTTTCCTTTTTGCTAGTTGCACGTAGTTGATATCTTATTTCCTATAAATGTTCCTATTTCTAATGATTGTTTTTGTTTTTTCTTTTATTATTTATTTTGGTTTCTTCTAATGGGTTTTCTTTGGTTTATCGTTATGCTGATTAGGTTCGGTTAGGGTTACCTTTACTTATTTATTTTATTTTTATGTGGTTTCCTCTTTCATACCCGATTCAACTCCATCAAAATTTTTAACTTCGAGATTTAGCCCAACACGATTTTGATGGGTAGGGGGTCATTCATAAAAACCTACAATTTATATTTTTATATATAATATAAGTTAAATATATAATATGATAGACTAATTTAGCACCTTTAGGCAATGGTTAGAGACTATAAGATTTGGGAGGGGGGGGGGGTTGGTCAATCATAAACATGTTTACTATGATTTTCTAAAAATAATCCAAGTTAAGTATACATATTAAATGGTCTAAATAAATGCTTGTCAATGATTGTAGAGTTTGAGGGGGTTAAGCTAGGAAAATTTGTAATTATTCTTGCCGTGGATTTATATATGTATTTAATTTTAGATTATCATTGTAGGTGCGGTTTCTGGCTCTTCTGTACCTTACGGGGTAGGTAAAAGTCAATAATTTAAAATTTTATAAATTTATTTTCAATTTATCGAATTCAGCTATAGATGTAGATAATTTGAATCAGCTTTATTGATATCAATTTGAGCTACTCTACTACTTGAAGGGGGTATTTATGAAAATTCTTTTATACTTTTATAAATTTCACTATACTTGCTTATACTTTATTTTACTAATATTAATACTGACTTAGGGCGGGGGGAGATTTACGAAAACTATAAATTATATTTTCATGACTTTAATATCTATATCTATCTTAAATTAGTAATTTTAACATCAGTTTCGATCAGCATAGATCTCGAAGGGGTTAATTATGGAAAAGTTTCAACTATAATTTTAAAGTAATATAAGCTAGGTAGAGATAGAACCTAACCTACTTTAGTGTATTTAGATAATGGTTGGTGGTTATTTGAAAAATAAAGAAAATTTACAAATTTTGTTTTTGTAAGTCAATTAGGTATTAGGATGTTCTAATTTTATATTCTCAGGTGACAGCTGAGGGTTATTTTGACTCGCTCATACGTATTTTACTGATTTATATTAAGACGTTTAGTACGATACTAAGTCAATATACAATTTAAGGGATCTCTTTTTAGAAAAATTATAAATTATGAAAATAATATTTAGTTGGTATACTCCTATAATAAGAATTTCGATTTAAAAATTTTATGCATTGGTTAGAATAATAAAATTTATTCATTTATATAAAAAAAATATAATTATGCTCAAATGAGAAGAACGACTATGAATAATAAATTTTTAATGATATTAAAAATTCTAACATATTACAAAAACAGTTTTACATAAAATAAAATTACCCGTTGTGCGATTTTTATTTCCAATATCAAATTTGAGAATGAAGTGATTCCAAAAGTATTCGTGGCAGAATAGAGAATCGTACAAATTAGATCAATTTGATAAAAAATAGCATGCTTCCAAATGAGAATAAACACTAGTAAAATTTGAAGTGGTTTTTGATAACAAGTGGTTAAAGTGGCTACTACCCTTTATAAATCATTTATTGTGCATGCCTTCGACCAATCCGGATCGAGTGTTTTGGATCAATTTTTAACTTTTATATTTGATCGGATTTCAATCATTTTGATTGGTTGTATTATATATTTGTTTTATATAATTGTTTCTATTTTAATTCTTTTCTTTTGTTTCTCCCGGATTGATCGAAGGATCGCCTTTTAAAAAATAAATAAGTATTTTCTTTTTTCCGGCGATTTTTGTTATTTAATTTTTTTGATTTTGTAATGTATTGTTAAATTCTTATTAAAATTTATGATCTTTGTTTTTATAATTGATCTTTTTAATGAAATTACAATTAGGAATTAAGGGCTAATTCGGGCCAAGAAAATTCAATAAACATTCAAACTAGTCTTATCTAATCTAAGGTCAATTATTTTATTCCAATTTAAAAAAAGTTGTTGGGTTTTCAGTTAATTTAAGTCGGTTACCTCTGACTCCTCGTGTCCTTTAAATCAAAGCAATAACGACGCAAAGTATTTTGAAATCAATAATATATTTTTTTTCTCAATAATACACAATCAATAATAAATAGTCCAACAGTTCGAGTTTGACCGATTCTCCGCTCGTTGTTGATGCTTTGATAAAAATAATATTCACCTTTTATTTCCTTAGGTTCTCTTGACCAACAATTCCCTTTTGTTTCTTTGATTTGATCCTTTTTCGCTCTTTTTATTCTTATTCTATCTCTTCTTTTTCCCTAATCTCATAAATTCGTTTTTACTTTTTCCTAAGCTCGATTTCAATACAATGTCAATTAAAATGAAATCAGAGGTGAAAATTGAAAGAGGTTCTTATAATAATATATTTTGTTAAACGTTTGATTTTTTTGTTTTTAAATATCGATAAAGTTGCAAATTTTGTTTGTAATTAAAAAATAACACAAATTTCCTACACTTTTTGTTTTTGATTTTAATTTATCAAATTCATTAAATTAAATTAAAATTTTGAAAATAGTTAAAATTAATTACTGAATTTCTAATTGGGTTATACAAATTAAATAAAACATTTTATCGTGAAAATTGTTCCATCAATTAATAATTAGATCTAACGAAATATTTTTTCGTAATTTCAATTTTATTTATCAAGAGTTAACAAAACGTTTATCTGAATCAGCTAATAACTTTGATAAAAGATAATGACGTTAATTTTTTTAAAGAAACGGTCATCAAAATTTGGCAGGAAAAATCTGATAAAATGAATCTTAGAAAAGGATTAAAATCAATTGTTGTTGATGTAATAATTTTAATTATTTTAATTATAATTTATTGGTAGAAACGAATAACAATTGATCATAAATGTAAGAATTCATAATTTAAAAGAATTTAAGTGTGTTTAAATGTAAAGAAATATTTCTTGCAATTTAAGGGAAGAAAATTTACAGAGCAATAACTGACTTGTCAGTTGGTCGGCTCTCATGCTCTACATGGTGTTTATTTATCTCAGTAAGAACAAGGGTATGTAAAAAAATACTTTTGGTTGGTTTGATCAACCAATCAGGATCGAACATTTTTAAGTGTCGAACAATTAAATATCTTTTGTTTAAATTACAATTAATCTAATTGGTCTATTTTATTTTGATATTATAATATTTTAAAATGTGCTTCAGTAAATTTTTCATTTAATTCAACAATTAAAAAATAAGCAATATTGATTTAGACTTTAATTTAACTTTATATGATATGGCAGAAGATTTGACAATTTTTCTCCAAAGCCCAACTGAACTAATCGATACGCTACTGTTAAGATAATCCATGTCAAAAAAAAATTCAATATATTTTTCATTATTGGCACAAATAAAAAAACGTGACAAAATCTCAAAAATTTATGATAGAATTAATTTGAAGTTTCAAAAAAAAAGATTAATATATTACAGAAATAAAGTTAGTTAAAATATTTATTTTTAATTATTTTAATTTTGAATTAATATTTTTTGTATTATAATATTTTTGTATTATAATATTTTTGTATTATAATATTATAATATTTTTTGTATTATAATTATGTTTGATCATAAAAGAAGAAGTTAATGGGGATTTGAGATTGACACCAAGGTGTCAAGGGGGAGGATGATTAATTGTCGATTCTCGCGTCTGTGTACGCTTTGTACTGGTTTTTGGAATTTTTTGTGTGCGCACACAGACGCGGACAATTCATATTATTATTTTCTTGTTGATCGACTTGGAATTTTGGTTTAAAAATCTTGAATTATTTTGGACGGTTTTGTTTTAAAATGGATTTGGTTTTCTGAGATTGCGATTGATTTGAATTTTGCTTTGTGGCTTTATGTTTTCGAGATATTGATTGTTGGATTTGAATTCCTGTCTTTTTGGAAAATATATGGTTTTACATCGAATTTTGGGATTTTGATGTCTATTTGATTTTAATAAAATTGATATTCGGAAAAAAAATAAAAATAATAATAATGATCATAGTAGTGAAATAGCATCGGTCCATTTTCGATTACCATTTGAACTGACAAAATTTAATAGAAACTTATGAGGTGTCTCACATTTGGATAACGATTTACGCAGAGTTAAGTCATTTTTCAGATTTTACCGCATCACTCTTTCAATAGATACTTCACTTGGAACTTCTTATTCTACCGAGTAAAGATAAACCCTTCTTATAACTCTATTGTTGTACCACAGGTTACGACGTTTAATTTATTTTAAGTTGATGGAAATTTCACCGATTTCCTACTAGAATGGTAACTACTTGAATGTAGTAATTAATTTACTTTAGGAATTTTTATGATTGGAGCTGAAGTGGATAATTAATTAATGGATGTTTAAGATACTTGTTTAAGATGATTCGAATGGGATCCTTGTGAGAACTATTTACCACTAGTCTGTTATCCGTGGAGTCTAATAATGTTATAATTAATTGGATAACGCCGTTTTAACTATTCAGGTCAGATTTAAATTAAAATTTATGATTAATATTTTAGAAATCTTCCGTGGCTAAAATCGAGATATCACCTCGAAAGGTCATTTCAGTATGCTTACACCTAGTATCCTATTACTATCCTATGTGCGATAGATTTTTAAAAACTAAAAAATGACTGATCAGAATCGATCATATGTATTTTTGATCATTTTTATCACTTATGTTTTGATTCCAACCAATTTGATTGGTTATTTTTCTTTAATTCTATTTTAAATTTTCTCCTTTTCCTATTTTTCTAATTGGGGCATTGATTGCCTTTTTATATCACAAGCATCCCTTGAATAATGATATTTATCTTGGGTCATTTCAACAATTTCTTTTGTGTGATAAAATATGATACGTGTTAGTGTCTATGGTTTTTACTTCATTATTCTTGTTTTATTAAATTTTAAAAAAAATTTCTATTTAGTATCCTATATTCTTTTTTAATATATATTATTTTTAAATAACTTTGTGCTTTTTATGTTATGTAGATTCGTCTCACCGAAACTTTCAATTTTAGATTATTTACTTTTCTATTAAAATTTTAAAGTTAATGCGAAAAAACAAATTAATTAATCTGTAATGGATAGCCCGAGCCAATGGGAAACCCAAGCGATGAAGAAACCCGGATGTGCAGTGAGACCAGAGCATTCAGATAAGAGAGAGAAGATTTCGTACCCTAATATAGGGTAAACAAATTAAAAAAATTAGGAAACTATGTTGACATAGGATTCCATGGAAATAATTAATTACAATTCTCTAGATAATTTAACTCTCAGAAACAGTATAAAATGAGAGCTCAGAAATAAGCAAGCCGCCATTTGGTCGAAGAAAAAAGAGAAGCTCGGAAAAAAAATTTAGTAATTTCAAAAGAAGACTTGTATCAGAAAAGGTGTTTGCCCCTAGGGTTACCTACCTTATCGAGCGAAAATTGTCTTGAGTGAAAGGTACAAATAGTGACAAATTGTGATTTGATTGAAATTAAATAAAATTATTGTGTTGGGTTTCGATTTATTTGGTTGAATAAGAACACGAGGATCCAGAGAGAATCGACTTAAAAATAAAAACCCAAAACTATTTTATATGATGTCAAACATCTGATTGACTTTGACATAAAATTTTGTAGTTATATTTTGTTTTGAAGTAAATATTTATTTAAAATAAATACTATTTAAAAAATTATTCATATTTATTTAGATGTCATTGATTAAGGAATTATTTAATTGATTGTGATTGGTTAAAATTACAATTTTTCATAGATTTATTGGCACCATATAAAATATCTACTAATTATAGTAAATATCTTAGTTTTCCATTCAGTTTATTCATTAATTATTTATTTTATATATATTATATTTATATATATATATATGATGTCAAACATGTGATTGACTTTGACATAACATGTTGGCATAGTTATAGTAAATATTATAACTCGGTAAGCCCGTAAGTGTGTGCGGATTTTTCATTCTACAAATCAAAAAAAATTGGAAAGCGAAAATTGAATTGAAGCTAAAATTCCAAAGAAAATTGAATCCCATCACTGTATCTAAGGATAGTTTGCGAGTATGATGTAATCATGTTGAAATATCTTAACGTGTATTTATTTGTATTTGAATAAATTAGTTGTAAATTTACACTTTATCTTTTTCATGGCTTCAGAAAAATTCCAAACCTTGTAAACAAATGTCTTAGTAGAGATTTCATAAAACACTAAAGATCTATTAATGTACACTGTCAAAAAATAGTTCCTTTATACTTATCTTTTCATTTTTGGGAGAAAAAAATATGTGCAAAAGTTGACATTTTGCATTTTCTATTTGGATTCAATATATTATTTTAAAATGATCGATTTTATTTAGACAGCACCAGAAACGCTTGAAAACAGCAAAGAACTATTTAAATATCATAGATACCCCACAAAAATCACAGGTTTGTGATATCAAAAATATTATTAACCTGTTAACCGAGCAGGTTAATCTCTCTAAGTATGTAGCATAAAACGGGCGCGCGCGAAAACTGAAAGGATATCAACAGCCAATTGGATTTATGGATTTTTGGTAAATTATATTCCAGGAAAGGTAATCTAATTTTGTTCTTTCAAACTGAATTTTCAACAATTTCTTTTAATATAACTATAATATTTTTGTAAGATTATTATTAAGTAATTTATTTATTTATATTTATTATTTATTTATCCATTCATCAAAACCATTAATGTTACTATAAAAATTGTCCAATGGCTTTTCTTTTAAGTCCTACCATACTTGCAACGGGCGTGTCTTTTCCTTATAGGCGCGTTATTACGTCACGGCCGATACATCAAATTTATTAATTCATTTTTTTAATGCATTCTTACCAATGACAGTTGAACAAAAATAAACGTCCAGCCCGTTTCGGTACACCACAAATATTTGGAAGGTGTCTTTATGCGTTCTACACGTAGTCATTACTATTTACTCATGCGAATATATACGTCTCATCCGGTTAACATGTAGATAATATCTTGGTGATGGAAATACCTTTTTACATCAATTCCTTTAAGGTGGTGACAATTTATCAATGAACTATCGCTAATGTTCATTAAAATTTCAAGTGCTTTAAAATAGAATAATGGCTTCCATATAATAACTAATGAGAATAATAAAAAAATGATATTTAGATATTTGAACTCACAAGATTCAGAAGAACAATTAAAAAGTACCGGAAATTTTCAGTGGTAGAAACTGTATGAAAATTTAACACTGTTATCATTTAAATCACAAAAGGGTTAATACAAGAAATATGGAGGGAAATGCATCGATTTCAAAATTAGTAAAAATTAAAATATTTAATATATTTAAATATTCATTATATCATATTTAATCACAAATACAGAACAATATTATATCCATCAACATATGATTCTTTCACATTACCTTTGTTATATAACTGATTCTACAGGATTGTATCAGATTTAAATAATCAATATGAGCTGGCAGTATTACGATAACGTTAACATAAATATAAATATAAAAGTCTTCCAAAAAAATTGTAGCTAATTCCTACTGAATTTTATTTACACATTTTCAGTTCATATCAAAAAATGTATCCTGATTTTTTTTCACTTATCACTGGTACATTCAAAATGATGCACCTTGTACAACTTAATCCTGATACTCCAAAAAATAAACGTTTAGGAGAAATAATAACCAGTTTATCGGGATATTAAATCTATCAGAACAAAGTATCTAATGACTCAGATTATAATTATACAATGACGTACAATAAAAGATTATTTAAAATCACAAATCACAAAAGACCTTTTCACAATTTATAATTGAAAATAATTTAACTAGAATTTGGTAATGGCTCAACATCTTTTAAAAACCACCATAAACAATAAATTATAGTGAAAGATCCTTTTCTTTAAATTGATAAATAAAAACACTAACTAGGATAGTAATAAAATTTTTATATATTAAAGATTTATTATTAAAAGTAATTTATTTTTCATATAGAAATTCAGATCAAGGTCTCAATTAGAAATGACTAAAAAAATATTTTCAACCACATACATTTTTAATGATAAAAATTTTCGAAACCCATTTTATTTTTCTTAGTTTTTATTTTCATATTTCACTAAGTCTTAAATCTGTCAAATTTAAAAAAATAATAAATATCAAATAAATAAATTCATCATTATAAATTGCCATGTTTTATTGTCAAATATGTTTCACTTTATCATATCTAGGCAGACAATTATTAATATATTACAGAAATATTTTGACGACAAAATTATTGAACTGATGGTTATAAAAAAAAGACAAATATGAAAATTTATAGAATCTCATGAGGTTAGTCGTAACTCGCATAAAAAGCTGGTCAAATATCACAAATACCGAAATTTAAAAAAATTATAAGTATTATAATTATTACTGGTATTATTAAATATTTTAATATTGAAGACTTTTTGGAAAAGGATGAGTTATTATTTCATCCACTGCTTCACTATTGGCATGAGCTACAATCGATTTTATGATTTTTAAAAATATTGTCTATAATATATATATATATATATAATCCAGGACAACCCATAAGTATTGTATAAATTAATCAAGATGATTGATTATTTTTGGAATTTCTCCGTATACTGCTCGAAAGGCACATCTTAAAAATTACCTGAACTAGATCATCCTGGTTCAGTTTTTGCTTCATAAGCTGAATATCTCTTGAATGATGGAAGATTATTAGTTGCAGATACTATTGGCTAAGTGTTTGGAAAATAAATATACCGAATACTTTGGATCATTACACGATCAAACATTTTGGTTACCGAATTTAAAATCTATCAAACTGAAGAAAAACGAAATCAACTGGAATTAGAGTTATCAAATATCAGGATAAGAAACCGATTTCAACTTTTCATAGTCGCGATATACAATAAACCGGGAAAAACCACCGAGAAATAATGAAAAAGCCAGTCATAATACTAGACTTTAACTAAGTCAAAGGTGGAAAAGACCTCTGATCAAATGATATCTTATCAAACATACGTACCAGAAGTAATTTAATGCAATATAAGAATAAAATGGCCAAAGAATAAGAATAAGAATGGCCAAAATAAGAAAAAAATTAATTGGTGGATTTTTTCATGTTTTAAAAAATTGCGTGGTAAATTTTTTAGTTTCTCTGTTAGAAATTTTTCGATGTGATTTCAAGGACTCCGCGAAGATGAAATTATTTGTTATAATTTCTCAATTACTAATTTTTATTTAAAATTCATTTGAAATTGGTCGCTATTTGTTTATGAAAATTTTGTTATGATTTATCTTATCGAATTTTATTTATTAATAATTAAATTTATTCTGAAAAAAATATATATATATGTAATATGTATTGTATTTTTATTATATTATATGTTTTGACATGTATTGATTTGTTTGAAACATTTCCCCTAGGGCCTATTAAATTAAAAAAACACAGAAAATAGATGAACCATAATAAGAATATTTAAGCTCTTTACAGGCCACCCCAGCCAAATTGGTCCGACAAACATTCGCCTTGGCTTAACTCGTCCAATATAATTAAACGACTGTCATAGCACGGTTGTCCTAAGCATACTCATCAAAAATATTAAAAAAAAAATTTTTTAAATCTCAGATAAGTGACAAAATAAGTGACTTGCAAGACTTTCAGATAAGTGACTTGCAATTCCAAAAAATTAAAAGGAAAGTTTTAAACTCAAAAAAAAATAATAAAATATAGAAAATTAATTTATATTTTTACAACACCATAAAATTTGACTTGGCGATTTAGCTATGAAGAATACCTTGTAGTAGCTAATTAACTAACTGTTCTGGTCAGGCCAGCTATAGATTCATAGATCGATTTAAACTGGCATGGGATTAAATGTCTCACGTATTGGGAAATGCTAATAACGACACTGAAGTGGGGGAAAAATTCTGGTCTGCTTCACCCGACGATGGGTATAGTGCAGATAAGTTTGGGATCTTCTATAGAGAAAGACGGAATAGAAGCATAGAATTATACTAGTTGTTACCAACGCAAGTACAGAGCGTCATGGTAGAATTAAAAGACATTGATCTAAAGTTTCTTCCTTCAATACAACAAGCATCATTCATAGGTTTGTTGTTAACTAACTACATCTTGTGATTGACCAATGCAAAAGTCACTGAATATAATAAGCCTCTTAAGTTTCCTAAGAACCAGCGTTATGTTCCCTGTCCAACCGAGAAAGAACAACCAAAAACTTCATGGGCATCATGTAACACAATGCAGAAATCTGCAAGAACTGTGGTCATGGCAAATAAACTATGTGCGGTGGTGAAAAGAGTAGAGCATAATTCAATGAGTAAGTTTTACCCATAAAATAGGATAACTGTTCAGAAATTTTATCAAAAAAAACCGTATATTTTATATACTCCCAAGCACTTCATTATAATGAGGTTTAGTTCATGTTATCAATAAGTCATTCATACAAAAAAAAATATTTCGATCCAAAATACAAAGCGTTCAATTAGTCAATGCCTGAACAAATCACTAATATTATGAAAATTCGAAAATCGACATTTTGTATTTAGTTAAATTAAAATGTGTATGAAAGTTAATTCATAATATATTTGGTGCTATAATTCCGTCTAATTGTAATACATACGAATTCATTAAACAACCCTATAATACTATAATTAATATTTGTAAAATCATAAAATCATTTGTAAACTTTAATTAATAATGAATTTTTGTAAATTATATTTATTTCAGTTCATTACATTATATAACTTTAATCAAAATATTGTTCTTCGGGATGTGAAAATGAGGAAATATTGAAATTCAAAACAAAAGATAAACCAAAATCAGAAGGTATTCATTATTGAAAATTTTGATCTTTGGACTACGTCATATCAATTGTAAAAAGTTGAAGAAAATAATTTGTACATAACAAAAGAATAATGATATTGAGTAATATTAAAAAAAACAGAAATTAGATGAACCATATTAAGAATATTTAAGCTCTTTTTTTATGACTGATGTCGCTGATAGGTATTGTAACTAATGATACAGTAACTTGTTTCGGAGGTTCTGTTGTGTTGGCGTCGGGGAGTGTGTTATGAGTATGCGAATATCGTTAGTTTGTTCTGGTTATTGTAGTTTTGTTTGTTGATGCAATTTTGAATCGAGTTTTTTTTTGTGTGGTCATTTCTATGTGTGCGTTTACAATTTGAATTTTATCGCGTCCGTGGATGTGTTTAATTCGTTGAATTGCAGACTTTTTCCACCAATAATAACTGAATTTTTGATTTTTATTTTTGTGATTTTGAATTGTTTGATATCAATTT
Source organism: Schmidtea polychroa (assembly GCA_959609185.1). Lineage (NCBI taxonomy): Eukaryota > Metazoa > Platyhelminthes > Tricladida > Dugesiidae > Schmidtea > Schmidtea polychroa. The sequence continues at coordinate 215,776 of CAUHTR010000060.1, forward strand.
AACTGGAGTTTGATTAATTGATTTTGAAATTTGGAATTGACTCATTTTTTAATTTTAATATAATTTAATATTCTGGAATTTCTTTTGGAATTTTTAAATGATCTTCGATTTCAAGAAAATTGAACTAATTTTGAGACCAATGCATATAGTAGAAACTTTAGTGAATATATAGAAGATAAAGTCGATGAATTAGGATATGAAACATTCTTTTAGTGATTCAATCATTGGCTCGTTGAACTGAGATAATATCAATTGGAATTCACTGAGAATTCCAATGGAAAAGTTCAATCTAGTGAACACAAATCTAATAACTTGATGAATTTCAACAGAACTTATAAAGATGCATTTCATGATATATCTTTTAAATGCATTAAAATTCACGCTGAAGATATCAACAGGAACATAACTAATTCAATTGTAACTAATGATAATGTGACTTATGAAATTGTAACTAATAGTATTATGAGTAACTATATTATAACTAATGTTATCAGTATTATGTATGACGGTTTCATACCAAAAAGTGAATTTTCGATAATATGAAAAAATTGATTATTAAAAATTTTATCGAATGAAAAATGAACTGATTAGTTCATTGAGATATTGTACTACCCACAAAGTCATCATAATTCAATGACTCGGTTTGAATTTTTTAATTACTTATAACAACTGGGTATATTAATATCATATTACCATACTTTGATTGATAAATTTGTGAAGTTTAACAATCGTTTAAAACTAGTTGAAAATTTATAATTAATTTTTTCATTTATTGAGATATGTAAATTAATAGAAAAATTGATCTATATTCGTAATGAAAATAAATGAAATGTTAAAAGAAAATAAACAGGACAAAAATGAACAAAATAAAGGATGTTTCTTGTATAGCAAAGGCATTTTCAAAAATGTATTTATTGGCTTTCTTAAATTTATTGAAAAAATATTTAAATGAAACTATTAACCACTTAATGTACGTGCCCGTGACATATACGGCGCATCTTACTGACAGTTTTGTACGCGCCCGTGACATAGACGGGCGAACATTATATTTACTTATGATATTTACGTATAGCGTGTTTATAACGTGTTGTTTGAATTGTTTAATTATTTAATTTTTTTGAATTACTTTATTATATTATTTTTATTATATTATTACACAAAATTCAAAATAAATGTGTACATTAAGTGGTTAAAGATGGTGATGAAAATAAAGTAATTTTGAATTGAAAATTGGCTAAATTATTAGATTATGCGATGTCTCGGCGTGGTGGGTTGAAATGGAGATAGAAACTGGCCTAATCAAAGATTCGAACGGCGAGTACTTACACAATCACGACAAGGGGTGGCGACGGGTAGCACAGCGTCATTACGCCCACAAACCAAGAATTGCTGATGCCCCGAAAACTGCAGTCCGGCTACAGTTTCAGATATTAACATTGACATTGTATTGGTAGTGTCCACATTAGTTATGGAAACCTCTAGTTTCTTGCCATTTTTATCTATCCGTCACTTGTTTTTCTTTTGTTCTTAACATTATTTATAATACGAGAATCATTTGGTACTGAATGGTATTAATTCGACACTATCAGGCAGTGATTTATGATATTTATTTTTAAATTATTTAAAAATTAAAATTACACTATCATTTTTGAATTCACGATATAAAAAATTTTTTTAATATATTAACATTACACTTGAATTTTTTTTAAATATTTCAACGACAAAAGCACGTGGGTGCATTCAATGTTGGAAATGCATCTGTGGAACTAGATCCTGCAACTTAAATCATGCAGAAGAAATTTCGAATTTTAATAGAAATTTTAAAATCCAAATGTTGCACATGCCACAATATTTTTTGTTTTTATAGCCTCCAAAGCAGTAATTTTATTAGTTTTGTTTAAAATTTTAAAAAAAACATTTAGAACATACAATAGCAGGGATATCAGTCACGGCACCAGACGAAAGGTCATATCTTGACGAATTGGTGTTGTCTCAAAATGAGAATTTAGAAATTGCGCAACCCAGCATGGTGAATGTATACGAAATTTTGTCTCGAACGGTATCACGTAATTAATTTAAATTTTTATAAATTCATCATTAAAATTTTAGAAAATATGAAAATATTCATGTTTTGTTATTCGGTCTCCGGTTAAAAATTTAAGGTATTTTTTATTCTATTATCACATATCATAATTTCCGTTGTCTGTCTGTCTGGATATAACTCTGTTAGGCGGAATACAATATATTCGTTACTTTAAAAGTAAGTCTGTTATTCAAATGTGTGATTCCTAATTGAGCATGATCATTTAAGTGAGTATAGGAACATATTATGGAAACAATCTGAATGGAATCAATTTAAACGACGAAGTTTAACCCTCTAACCGAGATAAAATAAAAGATAGGTACACAAGTGGTATAATCAGTTTTTATAAAATATAATTTTGAATTCTGAACTATGTTTTCTGTATTTTCTGAACAATTTTTTCGGTATTTATTTTCAGTATACTGCTAGGCCTTAATTAGGAAGTAAGAAAGATGAATCTGGTAATGACAGTGACTATGTGTCTTATCTGGATGAAAATAGTTCAGATATAGAACTATTGGTATGAAATATTGGTATGAAATCAATATGCACTACCAAGATTCCATCTTCACTGTAAATTCGGGTGTAGCTGTGGACATAGCCTCCACTGCAACACCATTGGAGACAAACAGATACGCAGCTCAATGGATAAGTGAACATCCCCCAAAAGAAAGATCACTTTATAAATAATGGACACCTATTTCTGAAGATGAGATGAGACTATTTCTAGGAATGTGCAAAAGGAATTGTGAAGCTGCTACGACACGAAATGTGTTGGGCCAAACGAAACGTCATTCATGTACCCGTTTTTCAAGAACTCATATCTGGAAATTGATTTCTTTTGTTTACGAAGTTCTTGCATTTTAGTGACAATGAAAACTCGGAACTAGCCAACCATGCCAATCCAAAATTGTGCAAGTTTTTTAATATTATGGAACATCTGCGCAACAGACTCCGTGAAGTATATATTCCAGCAGAATATCGTAGATTAGGTAAGAGTTTGATGCTAAACAAAGGGCGCCTTGACTGGAAAATGTTCAATGCAAATAAAAGACCTCAATTTGGGATCTAATTTTTTGTGGTTTGTGAGACTGAATCGGTATACATTTGTGATTTGCTTTTGTACACTGGAAAGAGCACAGTTTACAACGAGAAATATGATGAATTTCCGATTTCTACCAAAGTTTTTCTGTATTTGACGGACCATTTTTTGTCAAAGGGTTATTGTGTAACCGTAGATAATTGGTACATGTCTCCTGAACTTACGGATACCCTTATAAAGAAACAAACGGCTATTTATGGGACTGTGAACAGTAGAAGAAAGGGACTTGCATCAAGGGTTCTCAAAAGGAAAGCTCAAAATGGGAAAAATCCAAGCATTTCAGCACGAACTTATAAAACCGAAAGTAGTTTGTGGTTTTAATAATACTATGGAGAGAGTATCGTTCTGATCAAGAGATGTCATACTACCCTTCATACTAGAAAGTAACAACGTAAGTACTACAAGAAAATTTTTCGGCATTTCATTGATAAAGCTGTTTGGAACTCCTATATTATATACTCCAAACCAAGCTCGACTCTTTACCCATTCAGGCTTAAATCTCGCCATTTTGTTAGCCACATTCCACCAAATGCTGTAAAAAAACCAATGCGACAATGTGCTGTTTCCTGCTCAAAGAAGAATGAAAATGGTAAAAGAATAAGAAAGGAAACCAAAATTTGGTGTAAGCATTGCGAAGTTGGACTTTATATACCACACAAAGAGAAACTTTTGAATATGTATCAAACTATTTTTTTAAATAAATTTCTACTTTAAAATATTTACTTTACCATTTACCAAAAAAGAAATTAAATCAAATTTGATTAAAAAAATAGTGGTCAGAGTCAAATAAAATATTATTTGAAATAAATTTTGATAGATTTCAATTTAAAAATATTTATTTTACCATTTACAAACAATAAAATACATTTTTTAAAATCAAATTTGAAATTTAAAATAAGAGGCTTAATAACCAACGTGTGATCAGCAGGTCAAAATGAGTTTAACGATTGGGGTTTACGCTTAGATGGGAAATTAACGAACGATAGTGATTGAGATTCCAACTGAAATGGTTGAAAGAGATCAGATCCTTTATTCAGATCATTGGCAACTCAATTGATACATCAACTGGAGATAAAGTAACAGAAAATGCCAACAAAGTTATTGTCACTCCAAAAGATGTTGGTGTAACAGAACTTAATGTTAAAATGCTTGAACTCAATTCGGGAAGTGATCATGTGTATTGATTCTAAAATTTCAAATTATTCAGTCGATTTTCCTGTTGAATTCTTGCATGTGCCGTGTCCTTCGGGAAAGCCCGCTCAATTTTAAAATTGAAAGTTGATTTATTCACCCAAAAAAAGGTTTTGGTGAAATGAGCGTGATTGGTAGTAAGAAGCCCTTATCGAAATTGTATCAAAAATGAAATGATCACAAGAAGTAATAAAGGAGAAGAGATTTGTATTCCCAGAATTGAGATGGAGCCTAGCGAAAGCACTTTACTATTTAGAATGAAGTGTCGACAATGTTAGCGTTTGCGGTGACTATAAATAATCGTTAAGGACAATCATTCAATCATGTTTGTGTAAAACTTCATGAGCCAGTTTTTGCTCATGGTCAAATTAACTCGAGGAAGGAATCATCAAAATGTAACTATGTTAGTTAAAGAGACATCATACTAGGGGCAATTACTTAATAACTCAAAAGCATTTACTAAAAATATTGTCATTAAAGAGCTGTTTAATTAAATAAAGTTTTTTATGGTTATATTATGAATATAATTAAATATAAATTGTTAGTCGGGATTTTAATATATCGAAACAAAAAATTTGACTGGTAACATATAGTTAATAATATATAATAAAGTATAAAAAATAAACCACAAATAAATCGGATTTTGACAAAAAAAAATTGTGAGTATTGATATAGTTCTAAATTACATTGTTATGAAAAAAAAATTATAAAAATTTTATGTGGTTTGATGTGGCGGCTCATTTATGTTTGTATAATATATTCGACATTGACACACAAAGTTATATTTTTTTAATTCTTTTAAGTATCAAAATTATGGTATTATCTTCCAAATTATAGATTTTTATATTTGATTTTTTAAAGCAATGTAAATTGATACTCCTTATTCTTATTTCAAGAAATATTTTGGGAATGAATTCTTTTCGAATACGTCATACTACACGAACCTTTATGCGCAGAATAAAGGTCTGTTATCGTTTAAACCTTGCACTGTTGATGAAGTACGTGTAGTTTTTGCACACCATATTATGATGGGCGTCTTAAAATTTCCTAGAGTTGATATGTTTTACGATCACGCCATAGGTATAAGATTTTTCACTGAGAACATGACACGCTATTATAGAGCTGGTTCATAGCCGTCTTTTACAGCTGCCTCTAGAAGAAAACCTTTGTATCGACGAACAAATAATCCCGTACAAAGGAAAATTTACCGCAAAACAGTATATCAAAGGTAAACCTTGTCCATGGGGTATTAAAGTTTTCTTTTTGTGCGGAAAAAGTGGAATGCCGTACGATTTTATCGTGTATCAAGGTTCAACCACACCTATTAATGAAGGATGGATGAAAACGGTTGGTTTAGGTTCGTCTGTCGTACTTCATCTAACCCAACGCATACCACGCGATGAAATTGGCCACAAATTATTTTTCGACAATTATTTTCCATCTTACCAATTGTTCCAAATACTAAAGAAAAACAAAATTAATGCTGCTGGAACAATAAGAGTAAATAGATTCGCCAATCCTATATTACCAAGTGAAAAAGAAATGAAGGCAAACGGGCGAGGATCGTCTGCTGAATGTATCAGTTCTGATAAAATGTAATTGTCACTCGCTGGTATGATAATAAAGTCATCAATCTTGGCTCTAATTTCGTTGGCATCGGCGAAGAAGATAAAGCTAAACGTTGGGACAAGGAAAAAAAAGATTTTGTTGTCATCAACAGACCTCAAGTTATGCGATTGTATAATGAAAGCATGGGCGGTGTCGATTTATTGGATCAAATGATCCAATATTATCGAATAAATATTCGCACCGTCAAGTGGACATTGCGTGTAATAATGCACTTTGTGACTTAGCTTTAACTGCAGCTTGGATGGAATGCCGCCGAGATCGTAACGCTAAAGGAATACCGACAAAAAAAATTCTGGATTCTATGCATTTTCGAATGCAAGTAGCCAATACGCTGCTCGGTATCAACCAAGATGAAGATGATCCACCAGAAACTCCACGCACACGAGGTAGACCACGTAAAACAACTAGAAGTCTCGGAAAAAATCCGCCAGTATTGCCATCTACATCGTTGGAAGCCAACATATGTGACGATGAGTCAAACAGTGATGAATTCGATTCAATGGTACCCGAAAAAAGAAAAAAGATGTTTCAAGTAGTACCACCAATAGAGGTCCGGCAAGACAACAAAATGCATCTACCAAGTTTTGTGGCAATGAAGAGTCCAGGTAGATGTACGGCACAGGGTTGCGGAAAAAGCAGTTTTATTATATGCAAAAAATGTAACGTTTACCAATGTGTAAAACGAAGTAACAACTGTTTTGAAAATTTTCACAATAAATGTTAACAATATCAATTACTATCAAACTTGTATTTTCTTTCATCTACATACAACCTTTGAGTGGCAGTGTCGAACTATATTATACATAGTCTACCTGCCAGGTGAGAAATCTCAGGTGAAAAAAAATATTTTTTTGTCTTTAGCACCAACATATTAGCTTATATACCAATTTTCAGATTTTTAGCTCGTTATAAATTATTTTTTACACGGAGAGGGTTAAAAATCTAATAATGAAATAATGGTTTGAACATTGCATTAGACTTTTTGTAATTACATAGTAACTGTATAGTTAGTTAATTATTTATTATCTTTTATTTTCTTAACAATTACGTTATAATTATATAGTAGCAGGAAAAAAATTAATAATCAAGTATTATATTTGTAGTTTTTTATACTCTTTGATAAGAGACGTAAAATAAATTGAGTCTTTTGAAAGAAAAAGATTATAATTAGTAAATCCTAAATCGTTTTAACTTCGATTATTTTTAATAAACGAAATACACTGTTATTTGAACAATTATGCAACTGTCAAAAAACATCTATTTTATTTATTATTTAGAAAGTACGAAATTAATCTATCGATTTAATGACTAGATTTAATTATAAGTTTTTTTATTTTATATGGATGTCTTGGATGTCATGTTCACAGCTTTTTTAATTAAAATAATTTTACAAAAGTTTTCTGTCAAAATATTATGAATATGAAGAATTAAATAACAAATACAGTAAGGTCCCGTTTTTATGAGGGACTAAAAGTACTAATGCGATTATTATGCAAATATAGCTTAATTTTACAGCAATATTCAATACTTTTTAAAATCAATATAATTAAAAAAACATATCTCATGCATATAGACGAAGCAAATGAAACAGTTATCGGCGAGTTCGACAATCCATACGATAATGTTACACTTGATCATGAGGAAACATAATTGGGGACAAATGTAGTTAATGGTATGGCATAAGCTGATAGAAATGCCAGAAATCACACTGCCAACAGGAACAGAAATAGTAACAATAACAGAAAAACCGAAAAACCTCTATTTCACAGTGATTTTAGTAATTTTCCCAATATTTAATTAATTCTGTTTAATTATTATTTGATTTTATCAATTAATGTTTTGAAAAAAAAATAATAGCAGGAAAAAAATTAATAATCAAGTATTATATTTGTAGTTTTTTTATACTCTGATAAGACCGCGGAGTTTTTTGTCATAAATTATGCATCTGCTCGAATAATTACAAGCAAATTCAACAAAAGGTTTGATAAGCAAGCTGACCAAAAGTTAAGATGTCCAAACATTATTTTGTGATGAATGAAATCGAAGATGTGGCCTTATGTAATCTACTATTTTCAGGTGTTGTTACTTGTTATTTATATTTTTTAAAAAGATGTGCGTTTTTACACACAAAATAAAAAACATTTATAAAAAACGAATGTAAAAATACGAAAAAATTCGTAATGAAAATTTTCAAAACTTAGTAATAAAAAATATTAAAATAAAAATGTCAACATACTCAAATTTCCTCTATTTTACCAATGTGTTTTTAAGATCTAAAAAATTTCAAAAAATCAAATAACTTCGATAATATTGTCTATAGAATAACTAAAGGAATTATTTATTTTCCAAATTTTTTATTACTATATATATATATATATATATATATATATATATATATATATATATATATATATATATATATATATATATATATAGTAATTAAAAACTTGGAAAAAAAATAATTCCTTTAGTTCCTCTTTATGGATTAAAACTTGAAAAATCAATAAAATTAAAATTATCGATTGTGTAATAATATAGCTTCAATAATATTGTTTTCTTCAATTATTTTCCTCAACTTAGAATAAAATAAAAACGAGAAAATAATAAATCAATAAAAAATGCAATCTAGTGTATGTGTAAAATTGCATTTTGTAAATATATATTGGTATTTAATATGATAAAATGAAAATATTTTAACGAGATTTATTTGAATTAACATAAATATTTATTTACATAGAAAATTTTACATAGATTTTTTATTTAAATATCACTATAATATATTGTATTGTAAACTATTCTATTGTCGCAAACAATTTTCATTACATTATCAGACGTATCGCTGATAGTTGAAAACTTAATCGGATGTTTAAGGTATTTCGGATTATTAAGAGCTTCTGTAAAATTTTTCAAGAATTCATTAAAAGACGTATCCGAATTTATATTTTTACAGAATGAATCGGAATTTGTCGATGCGTGCAAGATGAATTTAATTGAACAGACTTTCATTATGTTTTCTCTTATGGTGGAGCCTTGATTTTGTACAGATTGAACTAATTTTATTTTAACGTGGCGGCACATCCAAGTCACCAATATTATGATTTCTTCGTGTGTCAAGTTAGAACTCGCGCCAACAAAGCTGCCAAAGCCGTCTTCTGCTGTTTGGATATTTTCAAAGATATCAAACTTAAAGCATACATCTACAAAGTCAAGCAACTCTTTGAAAGGAATATTTGTACGAACAGCGGCTATAGCCAAATAACGTAAGCTGTCCTTGGAAATGTCGAAGTCAATGTCAGCAGATAAAATGAGATCCAAAAGAGATATCATCTTTTTTACAACTTCACAGCTATTAGATTCGTAAGCTTTAATAACTATGAGGTCGAAAATTTCGTTGCAATCTGAAAAAGAAGCAATTGATAAGAAATCGATACATAGGAGAATTAAAGATGTCATCCTTAAGAGCATCTAAATTAAAAAATAACAAATAGCTAACTTTTTGTGTAGGCACTATCAATATTTTCATCTGGAAAAATAAAGTTAACTTTACCCGCAAATATATAATAATAATTATTACTGAAAATGAATATTGAGATGACTTGCTCAAATAAAACAATGACTGGCAGTGTTTCTGATGAATTTACCAAATGCCAGACTAAATTTGGTAATATTTCTTTCACTCTATTATAATCTGGTGAAATTGCTTCCAGATCTTTAAGAACTTCGAATTCTAATAATATTAACATTTCATGAAGATAAACTTATTATTATTTCCAGTACCTTTGATTATAAATAATGCTTTCTCATATTCCGCTGATGAAACTAGACATTCAACCATTGTCCACTTTAATTTGAATTTATCATTAACTTGATGTAGTGCCCGTTTAATGTCAGGGAAAAGGTTTTTAAGGAAATTCTCATAGATCGTTTTAGAACATGTAAACAATGACTTTTTGTTAAGATAAGACATTACGCGAATGACTAACAAATTGAAATTGTCAAATATTTCCTGTTTAACATTACGATTTAAAGCGTGTATCGCATCTTTTATAGAGAATAAGCACTTTCTAACATCGCTTTTATCGGATATTAGTTTCGAAAACCACTCGGAAAATTTGTAATTATATATAAAATTCCAATTTTTCGTTAAAATCTTCATACCGAAGAGAAAAGACGGATCTTTTACGTTGCTTAATTTATCTATATACAATTTAATTAAATATCACCACATTAACGATTAACCGATGATTTTATCAAATAACTGTTGTGGAATTTCCAAGTCCACGGAATTTAATTCTTTATTGTTAATATCGTAATAAATACAATATAACCAAATTTCAGTCATGTAGGCTACTTTTTTCGCTTGATGCATTCGAGATATATATGGAATTATTATCGTCATTGTTTCTAAAACCATGAAATTTAATGACCTATTAGGAACTAATTTTTATAAATTACAATTGAATTTTTAATGCGCTGAATGATATGGTTAGAATTACAATTTCAATGACATTGCGCATATCTTTGCAAATGACAAGCATATAAAAATAGTAATAATAAACTGAAATCAATTTCGGATTATAGTACACTTCAACCTCGCCTTGCGTCGTTAAATTTTACCTGTATTTGGTTTTGCGTCGGTGATAAACCAACTTTTAATAATTGTTTTTTAGATGGGAGATGGGCTTTTTTTGTATGAATCTTAATCACATTAGTTTTTACAGTAAATTTATAAATTTTTATGTCGGAATTGCCTGTACATAATCATAATTTCAAAGTCAAGAAAACCATTTGCTTGGAGAATTTGAAAAGAGAAATATCTAAATTACTGAAATGAAAACAAAATGCAACGGATAAAATAAATCAGATGTATCGTTTCTTTCAATTAACATTCAAATTTAACTTGCTCAGCGAATACTGTTAACCAAATTGTAATTCAGAAAGTAAGATCTGAATGAATTTGTGAAGCTAATCGTGGTTGGCTAGAAAATTCCAAGTGTCAAAATCTTCGAATTTTATAATTTTCAGCGTCAAGAGTGTCTTTTATTAAAAAGCGGATTTCGATTTATGCTTTTTCTAGAATCGAAGTTTACTATAGAAGCAAAATAATGCAGTTGGTCATCCAGTCGATAATAGTAATTGTCAAAACAAATCAAATGCTTGACCTTAAAACAGCACGGCCATAACATAACAAATAGATCAGGACGTAATGCATGTGATAAAGAGTTAAACATGCAAACTGCTTTAAAACAAGACTAATTAAGATTTGAGTAAGATAAAGGACAATAAAAATAAGTGATAATAGTTTAGGAATTTATGACACACTGAAAGAAATTACTAATTTAGCTAGATAGATAAATTTTGAAAAGATAAATGAATCGGACATGGAAAAATTAATGCAGCTGATGTTTTGACAGAAATATTTAAAGACATTTCAGGACTATGATTTTAATCGAATAAGCTATGGATTTATAGAATAGATACAGATAACGAGATGTCCTTAAAAGTTTACCGAAAATTATATATTGTTTGTTAAAAAGTCTGTTGAGTAAGTCTTGAATAAATGTATCTACCAAATTTTGAAATAAAGGAAAATATTGAATTTTAATATTTTATTAATTGAATTGATGGATACATTATTAAATATACTAAAAATTGTAGTTAGAAAGTATCATCAGTAGTTTTATGGCTTTCCATAAAAAGCTTGATTTACTTTGCATTTCGTTTTTGCAACATATCAACGACGCTAAGCGAAGTCTTGGTATATCAAAAATCGTTCGTGATACTGAAATGAATTTTGTTAACTCTGATCATCATACTTTATTTTTTGAAATAGGAATTAGCGTAAAATTATTTTTTAAATTCCCAGAAATTTCCGTTTTTACAGTATTGAATGATTACATTAAATATTTTCATATTTCGCGATGTAATGTATTTGAGGTGTTAAAGGATTGTTGTATATTTTAAAATTTCATATGAATATCTTAACACATTGTATGCGGGACATGTACTAATAAGTTTTTTTACGATTGGCACTTGAGCGCGGGTCACGTACTATAGTACGGGTAGTATAATACTATATTACTAGAATCAAGTAGGAAAAAAACCCGATACAGCACAACTCCGCCAAAAAATGTACCCACATACAATGTGTTAATATATCAAATTAAATATTAAAAAAAAGAGGTAATATTATGAAATTCTTACTAAAATTTGACTTCTTATAAATAAGAGTCAAACATATCTAACTGAATTAGAAATACGTCGTGGACTTAATTAAAGTCAGTAGAACATGAAGGTTAAAATCAAAATAAAAATTCAGGCAGCGAGATGATTATAGAAGCGAGATATATTTGAACGATACTGGGAAATTTAAGTTTGAAACATCTGATGATTATATACAATCAATTATATCAGAAACAACACAAAGTGACGTTACCACTGAGAAAGCATATCGATACATACAAAAATAAATACACCGGCTTCCTAGCTGAAATTTTAATGAAGATTTTGTTGCGAAGAGCCGGTAAGAATAAGTTATTGAAAATTCCAATAGGTATTGAGTCCAGCAACTATTGTGAGAGTTTCATGAAGGAAGCGCTTTAAATTAGTTTTTAAGATGATGCTATCGCAGAAGGCGTAGTAAATTCGGATTAAAAAACGAAGCTAACCGTTTCCTCTATAAATTGGATATTAATCTATGTTTAATCTAGCTGTATCTGCATGTGCAATATTGCATGTTTTGAACAATATATGTATATTATTTACATATCTTCATATTATTTACATATTTTATTCATTGTTTTTGATAATAATTTCATACCGAGTACCGTATGTATAATACAAAAGGTTTTAAAAATATTCTATTTACGTAGTTTCGATACACTTACCAATTTCTAGGAATGGAACTACTATATAAAGCGAGAGATGGGTGTAATAATTTCGGATAGAAAATAGAATTGAAGTAATTTTGTACAATTGAATTATCCATTAATAAACAAATTAAATACATAAATAACGAATAAATATCATGTTTTACGTGATTCTCGTGAAATCAATTGTTCCAAAATAATATGGTTATTAAAAATGTTTAATCAATAAATAACTTAAAAGGACAATCATATTAAATTAATTCATTGTCACTAGAAATTTATGTTATCAAATATGACAGTACTAACTGTTCTCTGAAAATTTGTTCGGCCATTAGTATACAATGTACTCCGTCATTGTAATTCATGTTATATCAACATAATTTTGGATATTGTATTAGTCGGTGTGCTTTACCCTTTTTTTCATTTATTACACCAATACTATCATTTATTGTCATTATTTTTTCATTTATAATTTCTATGTTAATGTTCGATTTTTATGTTTTTATTTTAAATGAAGATTTTGTTGCGAAGAGCCGGTAAGAATAAGTTATTGAAAATTCCGATAAGTTCTGAGTCCAGCAACTATTGTGGGAGTTTCATGAAGGAAGAGAAATGATCGAAATAAAAAAGTAGAAATATTGCTAATTTAAAGTGTCAAATTGAAATATCAACTGTTTGGTAAGAATTGGTAACGGATTTTTCCTTTATCCTAACTGGAATAACATTCTATGTATAACTATGGAGCTTGTATATATTTTCAGTTTGTATTACCAATGAAAGTTAGCCACAAATCTAACAAATACGTCACCAAAAACCGAAACCGTCTTGTCTTAAGTTCGCACAACATGGTACAGGATTGGAACCGTAGAGCAGAGATCAGATGCATGATTAGGAACATTATTGCAAATCGTTTAAAGGATGTGAACCAAGATAAATGGCTTAAGTGAAACGGGAGCACACTTTTTCAATTGTGATATTGGATTTGATTTTTTTAAATATATACACACTTTTAATTGAATATTTTAATTTATTTCACATCTCAGCTTTAGCCTATTATATTAAAAAGCCCTTGTACTTGCAATTGCCATTAATTCCACCGATAACTATTATATTGGCATAATTATTCGTATGAAACATCATTTTACCGGTAATGCCAGATTTTTCACGTTATTCTTTTCAACATATATTACTACTAAATAAATGACAATATTTTATAAAAAATATTCAACATCTTATATTAGACACGTTTTATATTAAAAAATCCTAGTTTTAAAACGAATAAAATAAAAACAGCCAATTTCGACTAATTGTTATTATAAGTTGTTAATTTTAAAATATATTGATTTGCACAATAAAAATTAAATAATTTCAAAAAATTTATCCGATTCTTGGTTTAAAATTAAAAAATTATTTCAGTTATGGATATTGTTAAAATATCTGAAATTAATCTCTTTGAAATGTTTTTTGGTGAAAATTAATGTTTCATGCATATGAAGTTAACATAAACAATTGAAAATGTGAACATCAAATGATAATATATAAATTATGAGTATACGAAATATTGCGTGTATATTATGATATAATAAAATTAATTACCATTGCTGATAGGCATGGGCTGACTGTTATCTAAAATATCAAACTCATTCATAAAATTACTGAAGTAAGCTTCTGGTATCATATATCCGGGGCATTTTATTGAAAGAACGATCCACATTCTATCCCAATAATTCATGGTGGAACATGCTCTTAAACATTTAATAAATTATGTTAAAATAAAATTACTTACTTAATATAATAATTTATGCTAGATACAATTTTAAAATCTGTCATTGATTCTATACACTTTAAAATATCTATTTTATATTTACTTAGTTCGTTTTTATATTTAACCAAAGAATTTGTGAGTGGTTCGATAAAAATATTATTATTCATCAAACACGAAATAAATCCAGAAATAATAGAAAACGCCTTTTTCATAACAATCTTGTCGATAATTTCATTCAAATCAGTTGCAGATATTTCGTTTTCAATTTGAATTCCTTCTTTAAAGAAATTAAGAAAACTAAACTAAATATTAATACATTAAAAATATTTTATAAAAATTACTCAAAGAATTCGCCACTTTCCAAAGCAGATAACATCGAATCTTTTCCAAATAGTTGAGTTGGGAGTGGAAGCAGAGAAGTAGCTAAATTAGAAAGGTTTTTATTTTGTTTCTCTCTAATTCCATCTCTTTTAGGCGATTTTTCTCGATTTTCTGAGGGCAAACTTGACTTGGAAATGTTTGTGTTAGACGTTGATTTATTAGTTTTTCCATCTAATATTATATTAGCATCTTCACGAATTTCATTATTTTTTAATGACAATCGAGAATCATTTATTTCATTTGAAACTTGAGGTCCTTGCAAATTAGATGCATCAGCAGTGCTTGACGACAAATAAACATTTCGTGTAACCGATAAATTTTCCTTTAATACACATTCAGACTTTACAGAAACATTTGCTGAGTTAGGAGTACTTTGAGAAAATAAGGAATCTGGATTAGGAAGAAGATCGTTTAAATTAGGACTTCTGCATAAATTATCTTTTGTAATCTCTTTCTCAATGGAAACTTCTGGTATAGATTCATTTAAGGGCTTGCATTTTTTGATAGGGGGAACATCACAAACCTCAATATTATTAGCATTGATAAATCTTTTGCGGACTAAATCTGATAAATTAATGTGCGCAAAAATATGGGATTTTTTAATTGCAATAGATATTTTCTGGCATAATAACTCATCATAACCACCTTGAAAAGTTATATCTTTTTTCACAGTTGTCATTTTCAAAATGGAGTAAAATTTATGAAATTTCCGCAACTAGAAATTTTTTTAAAGATTTAAACAATAAAATTAAACATTAACTTCTTATTTAATAATTATCATAAATAGAGGATTTGAAATCTTTAATTTTAATTTTACATTTAAAATTTTATAAAGGTGTTTGATTAATTTAATAAAAATTAATTTTATGTATTTCAGGTTTTCTAATGTAATTTTTAATCTTTTAAAAATATAACTGAGTTTGCTAATCTTTTCATTGGAACATCAAATCCTATTATTTAACATTTTAAAACAGTTAAATCCAACTCGGTTTTAAAATTCTTCAAATCTGACATACATTTATTATTATACAACAAATTTTTAATTTTCCTCCAAAACGTGACAACTCACTTATTTAAACAAATTCAGATATCTCACTCTCCCCTTCTTAAGAATTTTTCAACTCGATTCTTTTTTCTTTCGTTCCTTCTTGTGAATGTAGTTCGACTCGATGAGGTGATAGAAATCTGACGATTTTATATGTGCCATCGTATTGCATACCATTCTTGTGCGGTTCTTTACGTACGTGTACCCCCTCCCGCAGCTCGAAAGCATGAATGCCCCTCTTTGTCGATTCCATAGCTCTCATAGTGTCTGCGGTTTTACTCGAGTTATATCTCGCGTCTTCCATTCTTTCGCTTCTTGATATCTCGGCTTGTTTCAGGTTAGTGTAGGTTAACACTCCGTCCATAAATTATCACAAATGGTGATAAACCTGTAGCACTTTGTCGACTGCTATTTATAGTGAAATATATTCTTGGTAGAACTTCGTGCAAGTTTCTCTCTTCACATCTACCTTCCAATGTTACTGTAATAAGATCTCTTATCGGTCGTATGACTCGTTGGCTAAACCATTTGATTGGTGCTGGTAAGGTGAGCTGAATTCCTGTTTGATTCCAAGTTTCTGTAACTTCTGTCCTAGGAAATTCCCTTGGAAATCGCGGTCTCTATCTGTTAAAACACTCTTCGGTTTTCCGAATCGATAGATCCAACTAATAAGTATCGTTTTAAAAATTGTTCTATCGTCATGCTTTGTGATTACAGTTAAACATTTGCTTTCATTAACTCTTTTATCAGCTCTTCAATCCTTTTCTCCATGTGTATTGGTTAACGTCGAAGATGTTGCATAATTGGGCCTCTTGTTATCCGCATCTCATGTCGAACTAAGTTTGTAAATCCCAGATCAAATTTCTATGCCATAAAAATTCCGCCGTATTCCTTGATCATTCCTTCATTATCTTTACTATTCCCACCTGCAATCGCCACTAGTGATTTATTTATTCTTTCTTCACCAGTGTAGATTTTGTTTATCAATGACGTTTCTATATTATTGATTTTCACTAACTTTACTGCAAACTCTTTCATTGTATCAATGCCCCCTATAAATTCAGGACTTAATCTCTTTTACCACTACTACCGTGATTATTTTGGTCTTCTGGTTCCATGTGGTCGGTGTAGTCCCATTGCTTCTTCACATCCAGTTGAAAAAACTCCACATAATAATGTCATACTACGTTGAAGTTCTGGTTTGACTATTTTCTCCTACAAATCCTTGGTCATGACTTTTACTGATGCTCCAGAGTCCCATAACATCTCTGCTTCTGCATTATTCAACATTAGTTTACTCCAATTTCTTCCATCTTACGTCTAGTACATCTGTTCTTCTGCCTCATCTCTTTGTCGTTCATTTCTTCTTTCACAATTTACTGCCTTGACTCCACCGACGAAATGAAACCCATGGAGTCGCTAATGTTCTTTTCCGTTTTCTCTCAGTATAGTATATTTCTCAGGGACATTGAATCTATCTTCTATATCTTCCATTGTATCTATCTTCTTGTGAGCAATTCTGAAATCCTGGCTGTGGTCGGTGTAATCTCTTCTTTCATATTTTGAATCTTCTTCTTCTATGCACGCTATTATTTGATATCGGTGTGGAACCTCTTTCCGTAACGAAAAACAATCTCAGAACCCGTGTATTCCCTTGCCACATATCAAGCATTTATTTCCCGGTGGACACTCATATCTTAAGTTTCCCCTTTTGCCACAGTAAAAAACAGTCACCTACCGGTAATTTTGGGACAAATGCTTGTGGCAGTCCTTTACTTTCGTTGTACAGCCTTTATTATTCAAATATTAATTCTAACAACGTAATAATAGAGGGACCTAACTGAAGTCAGGTACATGCCTTCTATCGGCAGCCCGTGAACCCATTGGAATGCTCAACTAGTATAGTGTACAGAGGTATACTGACTTCTCGCGAGTGTTAACCTATATAACATACTGCTATCGTTGATCATTCAACAGGTGTCGGATGGTCAAATAAATAATTGTACTTGGATTGCGTCGGAAACGACATGAACGGGTGAAATGTGGATTATCTGCGACCCACCACTATAAAAGTAAAAATAATTTACTTTTCATCGGATTTGAAATTTTGTCTAATTCATTCACGCAAGTCATTTAGATTTATTACATGATTTGCACATTTATGCAATTATATATTTATAGATGGTAATTTTGTCTAAAAATGGTTTTACTATAAAAAAATCGACAGTTTAAAAGGCAAGTATAGAAAAATATATTAGGCTTATAGAGGCAATATTAGAACAGTGAAAATAAAGAAACTTTTGTTTAAAAAGGACATATTATTTAAAATTTATTTTTCATAATTTGGTTCCTAGTTGAAATTCTTAATATATGCCAGGGGTTCTCAACCCGTGTTCCACGATTACACTTCCAGTGTTCCGCGAAAAAAGATGGCATTTTATCTTTAAATTTGCATTTAAGATACATATCATCAAAAACCTCAATAAATTTTTATATAAGATGATTCAATGAGAAAACCGTTACACAGATATATAAACATACAAATATAAAAGTGTTTTTATTGCTTGTTATTGTTGCGCGTGGTATTTTCTTTGCTTATAAGAAGGCATTGTTTACGTTTACGACAGATTTATAGTAATTTATTATTGGTCACTCATTGTGGGCAATTATTTTTTTGTCAGTGTTCCGCGTAAAAAAATCATATGAATGGTGTTCCGCGCTTTTATATTAATTGAGAACCACTGATATATCCATGATTATAGCAGTTTTTGATTCATCATTTTTATTTTAAATTTCACGTTTTCGAATTATATTATCAAAATATTTTTTCATAAAAATATGAAGGGTGAAAATTTTTAAATTTGGGAGTGTTTTTAAAGGACTTATTAAATGACAACCCACCGCATAACACTATCATTGCGAATCACTAATTTAAAGAAGATACATAATGTTACTCGATTAAAAGAAGGTAATTCTCAGTTTTAACCGATTTTTTATTATTCCTTTCATAAACCACGAGATCCGCCTCTTTATTTACATGTGTATGGATAGATATATTTGAGTCACACATTCAATATATTGTTATTTAATAAGGTAACAAAGGTAAGTAGTAGTAGGATGTGTCACCACTGGCACACCCACCCGGGGGGGGGTAAAAAATTTTTTTTCAAGGTCAAATTTTAAAGAAAGACATATGACTCATCAAGGTCATTGAAACAAAGACCATGACTCATCCTATGACTCATCAAGGCCATTGAAACAAAGACCATGACTCATCAAGGTCATTGGATGACTCATCAAGGCCATTGAAACAAAGACCATGACTCATTCAAGGACATTGGATGACTCACCAAGGTCATATTTTTAAAGCCCAAGGTCATATTTTTAAGGTCAAGGTCATATTTTAAAGGTCAAGGTCATATTTTAAAGGTCGAGGTCATATTTTTAAAGGTCAAGGCCATATTTTAAGGTCAAACCTTCACCAAAGGGTATCATTCTAAAGGTATTTGAGAGGTCTATCTAATGGTCATACCCTCGAAGGTGTATGGTGGGTCCTCGGCCTTCAAAGGGTCAAAAACCTTCGAATTTTTTCAAACTTTATCATATATATATATCATTCGAAAGGTATTTGAGAGGTCTATCTAATGGCTATACCCTCAAAGGTGGGTCAATAACCTTCAAAGGGTGTCCAAAATTAAATATTTTTAAAAN
>CAUHTR010000061.1:0-150000 GCA_959609185.1 Schmidtea polychroa
CTTTACTATATATATTTTGAATAAAAGTACAAAACACTAAATATCAATATTTATTAAAATTAAATTCAAAAAATGATTGTCATGAGAACAGGTTTGGCAATCCTGCTCTAAATCCGAAGTTTGTCCAATGAGGTTTCTTGAATCTTGCAGCATTGTGCTTGACCATTGGAAAAATCTCATCTTCCGTAGGATTTTCATCAGTTCGAATCCAATAATAAAACGGAGTACAATATGGCACAGATGGAGTCATCCATTTAGTTGTCGGCATCCAAGGTAAGCCATCGTTAGATTGCATTTCATCTACTTTATAAATACGACGTATATTAATAGGTGGTAATTTCCCATATAATTCAATAGTATAAGATATTTTCCAATTGAAGGTACAAGTAAGTTGTATTTGATTTCCACTAGGACCAATCATTGTATTAAGTTTAATAAATAACATAGGCATAGGAGAATGTTCTGATACATCTGGTGCCTCGCAGGTTTTTCGATAATCATCAATGGCTGCACGCTTATCTGTAAAATATTCATCGATCAAATCTTTGGTGTCTTTAGGATTCAATTTCTTATGAATCGTATTTTCAGTTGTTGCATAACCATAAGTTACTTGATTCTCAGAATATTTCCTGTTCCATTTATGGTAACGAATTTTTGAAGGATAAGGACAAATCCGTTTATCAGAGGTTCTAGTACTTCTTCCTAATGCACACATCTGACTAAAAGGTTTAACTACTTTACAATTAAAATAGTCAAATCTATTCCAAAAAACGGGATCAGAATCTTTTAATTTTTCTAAATCAGCTCGTTGATCCCACATTTCTAACACATATCTCGGATATTTTACATTAGAGGAAGTATAATTATATTCAATACTTTCACCAGTATTACAATTTATTATTTCAACTTCTGGGACAAGTTTCGCAAATATAGATCCAACCTGCTTTTGGTATCATCTGTGGAGTTAATTTAGATAATTGATTATTAACATTGTAACCATTATGTAAACTAGCTTCATTTAGATTGTTCATTTAGGAAATAATCTTTAAATGCTTTTGCTTTGTTTTCTGGCATTGCACATGGCCCGAAGATATTCCCAATGTCTTTGAATACCAGCATTTCAACTTGATTTTTGTAATCCAGAAAAGTTTTGTGGAGATGTTTCACCAACGACTTGTATGTTAAATATTTCATAATGCATTGAGATAGGTTTCCACCAGAGATATCTCTCCATCGCAGACCACAAATCCGGGTTTCCGAACATAAGGTGCGGATAATAATATTCGACCGGGATATTGTGCCATTCACCCTGCTTGGTGGTACCAATACAAGAAGCTCCGCAATTGGTTGAGGTGAATTGTAAGGAGGATCCATCGAGACTGGGCCTAAAGTCTCCTTGAGAATGTCGGAGTATTCCATTACCTCCACCAGAGCCGGGGACCCCAGAGGATGGCACAACGGGAGGTGCTGCTGTTGTTGACATATCATTAATTGAAGAAATGAATTGTTTAATAAATTGTTCCGTATATATAGACGCTCGTGTGCTCTCTATATGGTCCTTATGACTATTAAGGATATGATTGGTTATTTCTTTATGGTGCAAACGATTTCGCATGTCTACAGATAAATTTTTAGGCATTTTACTAACATATTCTTTTAATTGTTCTTTAGTGGCTATTTTCCAACCTTCATGATGTTGAGATTGATGATGATTTAGCTGGTAATAATACTTTAATATTTGTAATACAGATCTATTATGTTTTCTTTCATGGGCCATATGGTCGTCAGGTCCTGTTTTGTTATACCAAGTATTTGAAATTTTATTGTTTTGAATACTATGTAAGTATTTAGTTAATTTTTCATTTACATCTAACTTAGTTAAAGATTTAATTGGTAATTTTCTAGGAATTCTTCTAGTACTTGGATTCCAATAATGTCTAAATACTGTTGTAGTCCATTTATATTGATTTTTACCATCTGGGGTCCATGCATACCATGAATTTGGTTCACTGGCGTTATAAGTTGCATAAGGATTTATTTTTTTGTGTTCTTCAGCAGAACGAAGAATAATATACTCATATAATTCCTTTTGTGGGTCCTTAGAATCAAATTTAGGTAATTCCATTAGATGATGAGTTTGGAACATTGCGGAAGTTAGAAATTTAGTTATATTGCCATTTGAAGTTTCTACGAATTGTTCTAACATACCTGGATTATCAGAAAAAGCTTTACGTAAAACATAATTATTATCAACAATTTCTTTTTTTATATCTTTTATTCCCCAAGGTTTATTAATTTGAGAATAGCCATATAATCGTAATTGATTAACAAAATATTGTGCTTTAGCTAAAAAATATTCGTATTGTTTACCAAATAACCGAGGAATATCATTAGGTAATGGATTTTCATAATCTTGATAACGATGAAATTCATCTAATATATTTGCTTCTGGATTAAGATACTCACTGTAATCAAAATAACCGTGATGCTCACTAAGTGGTTTTAAATTATTCATTTCTTCCTCAGAATATTCTTCGAAAATATGATCTCTAGGATCAGGTAAGACATTATTGGTATCTATTGCTTCTCTTATAAATTCACCAATTTTATCACCTGCTTCAACTGTACCAATCATTATCGTATCTCCCATATTAACAAATTTAGTAATTATTTTACTATAAAATGTTCTGCTGCGAAACATTGATATAATTTTATTTATTTGAGGTGTTAAATATTTACGATTCATATAATTTGAGATATTATTAGTAAATTTTTGATTTATTTTTATAGGTAAAAATATATCACTTGTTAATGATTTCAATGAATTTGAATGGTATAATGGTTGGAATCCAGCTGGTCTCTTTAAAATCTGATTGCAAATTATTAAGAAATTTTGATATATGGGGATGTAAAACTTGACTATACAATACAAAAATTCTTTCACCAGCATTGATATAAGGACTGTTAGGAGTGAATTGTTTTTCTTTAGATAGAAAATTAGCATATTTTCTGATATTAAAATTCAATTCTACTAAATTTTTTATTTCTAATGATAATCTAAGATTTTTTGTATATCGATTCATTATTTCAATAGAATTATTCGTTGCACCATATTCTTTTTTAAAATTATCCAGCATTTTTTTAGTTAAAAATATTTTTTCAAAAAACATTTTCATACTGAAAGTAAATAATATTGTATATTTAACAAATACTTGCCTTGAAGTAAGTGATTCATTGGTGATTAATTTTAAGTCAGCAACCAGACGTTTATCTGACTCGTGTCGGATGCGTACGGACTTGTTTTTATAATCTCTGTCATGCTGCAAGCACAAATAATCTATTTCATCTACAGGTTCACTGCCTGCCACCGGATTTCTAGCAGAACTGTTATCCAATCGAATGTCAGTGTTGGTACCTGGTCCACAAAAATTGTAACCAGGCATATGCATCTCACCCTTATATATACGGGCTCTCATTCTGTAACAATTTATAATGTCTGAAGAAATACTTAAAAATTTTTTGCCAAAAATCAAAGAATATCTTACTTCACCAAACGAAAATTTTCCTGATTATATATTACCAAAATATTTTTATTACAAGGATAATCAATATACGGCTTACATCAAAATAGACCAAGAAATTTATAATTTATATAAGAAATATTACAACACTTATCATCCACTTTTGATTGGTACACATTCTAGCCGCTTAGCTTTGATTTTAGAATCATTTGCTGGTATAGTTTTTTTGTTTATAAATAATTTGATATACATATTTAGATTTTCAAAATAATATTATGGGATCATTATGGGATCAAGTGAGGAAGAGCAAAACTTTGAAGATGGAAGAAATTCCAATTTCACCAATGATGAGCCAATTGGTAAACGGAAACGAAGCGGCAACACTTCTGAAATTAATGGAATAATTTAAATAATATAGATTTACAACAAAATGTCTATTTATGCCTTTAGGGCAAAAACGTTTGTTCCATTTGTTCGCGGAGTGCCCGGGATTGAGAGAGCGTCCGCAATCTCATATGCTACTAAATCAGATACTCGAGTCCCAGGAGGAATAAGCATAAAAATTGGCACACCAAGTAAATTTAATAGTTCATCTAATGTAGATTATTTCAAAAATGCATTAAATGCCTCAACTATGAAAGAAGGGTTAGAAATTCTAATGCAACATGAAGCCTTTCATTATACTACAAAAAGAAAGACAATTATTGAAACCTTTGTGAATAAATTTGGACTTCCTACTATGCCCAATTTTGCAGAAAATTTTTTAATAGATAAATTTTATCTTTATGATTGGAAAAGCCACATATTTGTTGGAGAATCAGAAATAGGAAAAACAAATTTCGCACTTGCACATTTCAATAATCCAGTACATTGCAAGCATCTTCAAATGTTAAATCGTATTTCTAATGATATTTCACATTGTGATGGAGTAGTATTCGATGAGAGTAGTTTTCTCGGCCGTTCCGGCCCTCGAGGAGGACTTCGCTGGCACTCCAGACCCCGGCGGATGGCTGCGGTCCGCTTAGGGTGGCATTGGGCTCGGGCGTATCCGTCGACGTCCTCGAGCTCGCCTGCTAGGGTTGCATCTTTGAGACGAAGCAACCGGTCTACTGCCTCCTTCGCCTCCTCGAATGCGTCAATCAACGCCAGAGATGTATAATTGATATAAGGTTCCGCCTTCGGGACCACTGGGACTACGTTCTGGTACCAGATCCATCTGGACCTCAGGCGAGTGAGCTTTTCCTCCCGTTTCAATCTGGTGACTTCGTCCGCCTCATCGTGGATTGTCAGATGATGAGGGACCGGCATGCACATTCCTTGACCTAATGTTGGGCATATCTATAATGATTAGAGAAATATCAAAGTATCTCATAACTGGTTTTCAGTCACCCATTTGGGTTCATATTAACTAGGGGCGTTCGAATATGATTTTATTTCTCAACCTCAAATGTAACACTAACTAACCGACGGTGACTCTTGTGGTTAAGATGAGTGTAGAGTGTGAAGTAGTTACTTGACTTTTCAACTAACTCGAGGGAATTTCTCGAGTATTCGAGGTTAGGATTTTGACCATAACTAATAATTAAGTTAACTATTGTATCCCTATTCATCCGCATTTATCTAATTAGTACTTTAAATTTGTGAAATAAAGCGGGTTTAGGATCTCTGCTGCAAAATACATTTGTTGAACTAAACCCATTAAATCTCGTAGTAACAAAATCATAAATGTAATTCTTGGTTTCTAACTGCGACAACACGTTTTCCAGTAATAATTAATAATAAATCATTTTACGTCGACATATAATCTTGTTAATTCCCTTTGGATGATGTCGGTCTAGTTCGAAAAGGAAAGGATATCTCGTTAAAACGTTATTTCCCCGTTACTCTGGGATTTCCTATAACCTGATGGTGATTCGAACTTTCATTAGTAATAATGTCAACATGGGTGGTGTTAATAATAATAAATAATGATAATAATAATAACCATGTCCATAATGATAATAAGAACAACAATAATAGCAATAATATTAACAACAAACATAAAATGGTGATAATGATAATATCAGTAATAGCAATGATGATAATGTTTTTATAGGAGGACTACATAGTTGCGACTGGAGGACCCATTATGAAGAAATTATGAGATTGTATTTTTTAGAGATGAAATTTAATTTAGTTCTATATGACTATGATCTAATTCCTCATACCTAAGGAAGGGGCAATTACTACGTGATTAGAAGGGGGAATTCTTCCTAAAAATTCACAGTTTATATTTTAGAATACAATATAAGTAGGATGTCTATTAGGATAAGTTAATGGGATAGAAGTAAAACATGTATTATGATAAGTTACTGAAATATAAGTAAAAATAAGTATTGTGATAAATTTATGAAATATAAGCTAAATATAAACTATGATTATTTAATACGATAATTTTTATTAATGCCAACATGATAATGGTAATGATATTACAAAAAAAAATTTACCTTAACAGTGTTTTATATCGGAAATCGATTAATTGGTAAGAAAAATCTGATAGTAATAATGATGTTACGAAAGAAAATCGTGACAGTTTTTGTATATCGATTAGTGGGTAGAAAAAATCTGATGATGATAACGATGTTACGAAAGAATATCTCAACAGTTTTTGTATATCAATTAATGGGTAAGAAAAATCTGATAATGATAACGATGTTACGAAAGAATATATCAACAATTTTGTGTATCGATTAAATTTTCGCTGTCGTTAATGGCAACTTAATTTTTATTCAGTTAGGTGAAGAAAATTAATTTTGTGCTCTCATTATCGCGACGAAGCATCCCAACTTCTGGAAAATTGTTCCCTCGGGTATGGATTTTGTCGTTCCTGGTTGGCTGCAATTTGATTTTAATCCTAACTTTGAATTTCAGTAATTAATTTGGTTTTGAACTTCTGCCAAATGTACTATTATGAATTCAAATCAGCAAAATTCATCAAGAAATCGTTCGAAAATCGGAACTCTTACTGGCAGATTTGGATCTACTGTCTACACTGCAACGTTGAAGCAGGAATTTATGAATCGAGATGGAGGTTATATATTTCGCGATCCCATGGAAATAAAATCCTTTAAAACATTTTCTACTATTTGTAATGTATGTTCATGTGTATTTCTACCTTAGGTTATGTGGATAATCGAGTTGGCGAGAACAGGAGTTATACAACCAAGAAAATTCATGCAGTTCGAAGTTAGTATCTTTAATAATCATCATAGGATTTTCTCTTCCTTGTTGGAATATGCATCATAACGGTATTCTGTGATCAAAATATATGTATTTGTTATTGACTTTGTCAAAACTTTGCAATACACTCTTTCCGATTAACATCTCATAGATAACAATCCAGTTAATGAATTTTATGGTACAATCAAAAAAAAGATTTTTGTAATTGCGTTTGTTTTCAAAACTTTACAGTAATGTTTAGCGACACATATAAAGGTAAGTAATTTTATAAAATGATTTAAGTTTATGATGAATACACCCTCGAATGGGAATTAAATTACATTTAAGATTGAATATAAATAGGAATACTATTACTAGAGTTTATTAATTAATAACGGGCATACTGAATAATAATTTGTATAATTAACCGACTACTTGAGAACTTTTGTGATAATTTGAGTCTGGGATATTTCCCGTTTAGGTATTCCTAGTGATATATGACACACTCCTAAGTAACTAACATGATTTTTAACGGCTCAGCCGGGATTTGATCACGTGTGCATCCTTAATAACACCAGTAGCTTCATCTACTTGTAATGCGAAAGAAGATAGTTTTACTTTTACTATTAATTGGTCGCAAAGATCTTCGGATAAATCTGATATTCGTCTTCCAACCGTGTTATCTGCAAGGGGAATTATTTTAAGTTGGTCAGCATATAATTTTCCAAGCATAGTTTCTATCATATCAATGGCTGCAGGTAACACCAGAGTTTCACCTATCGAATGTGGTTTTTTGCATTTGGCAATTCTATAAGAAACTTTATATGACGCAAGCAATGCTTTTTGTGATATAGACATGGTCTTTAGAAACATTTCTTGTTGTTTACTTAAACTTTCTAAATTTTTTTGAAAAAATTCTTTCGTCTTACCGCCATGTACTTTTTCAAGATGTCGTTTTAACTTATTTGGCCTCATGCTGTCTGAGGCCAAAGTATTCATACACAGTAAACACAATGGATGCTCTTTTCCATTAATAATCTTATATGTAAATCCAAATGATAAGTATATTGGGTCATATTTTCTATATTTAAGTTTACTAATTTGTGAAGATATGCTTACGAAATTTTCTTCTTTACTTTCGCTCTTTGCTTCTGCTTCAGCTTCTTTTAAAGCTAGTTACGTATTTATCCATCTAAAAGGGGTATTATTTTAAATCAAGCCTTTTATATTAATTTAAAATACAATAAAATTAAATCAATATTACCTTTAAAATAAAATATCATTCTTAATTTGGATAATTTATAAATGTAGAATTAAAAACTAATTTTTTAACAAATTTTATTAATGAATATAAACAATAAAAAAATATCTTGTGCCATTTTTACTTAACCGTGAATTACTACAAAAACAATATTCATATTACTACATTAAAATGTTATTGGTGAATATAAAATAAAGTAAAAAATCGATATAAATGAAAAAAAGAAGTATATGAAGGTCAAAATAAATGTTATTTTATGTTTACAGAATCGAAATTTTGCGCTAGTTTCGAAAAACTACCTTGAATTATATCAGCATTTTTTAATTAACAAGGTACTATTATAATAGTTATGATATCTATCTGTATGTTTGTTGGGTTTTGGATTATTTCAAGTCAGTTCTCTCTGACTCCTGTGTTCTTTAAATCAAAACAATGAACGACCCAACGTATATTGAAACAACAGGTTCACAATTTATTATCACACTACAATTACCAATCAAAGTTGTATACGATTCACCGCTCGGCGTTGATGCTTTGCAAACAAATAATATTCACCTTTTAGTTCTTTAGATTCTCTCGATTCACGTTTTCCTCGGTTTCTGTTTGGTTTGATTCCTTTTCACCTTTCCGTATTCTTAATTCTATTTCTTCGTTTCCCTACTTCCCTAATTCGTTTACCACTTTTCCTACCGTCTGATTCTTCGAACCCTAGCTGAGGCAGAATGCCGATTTTCTCTGATTTTCCCTTTGCTTATATACTCCTCGAAATCAGGATGACAAATGGTTATTGCCGAGCCAATCTTTCGTTTGACATTTTCTCCTACGTGTTTGCTTCGGCTGTCACCCATAATGGTCCAACGAATCCAGATAATTAATGGCCCTACCGGTCTTCCTACGCGCGCTATCTTCTCCTTACTGGTACATGCAATTCCATCTTCAATGTATGTAGTGTCAGTCTCCAATCACTTACTGATATCCATCGGAATTTGTGTGTTTCCACCTCAAAATCAAGATTTTAGTAAACAGTATCGATTTAGTGTTGTAATGTAAAGAGAGAATTGTTAAATTCTTATCCAATTACACACAAACTCGGATAAAAGCGGTGCACTTTCGAGTTTGTATGTTTTGATATTGTTGATATAAAAATCGAGATGATCTTTTGTGCTTGCTACGAATCAATATTGTCCTTATTGTTTAATCCAATCACAGCAAATGTTTTCCCCATAATTCCTATCCCAGTAGGTATGTCGCCTCCTTATTATTTAATTGCTCATCTATTCAGTCAAATCAACAGTTAACTATATTTCTAGTTTATTATTATAATCATTATTGTTAATAAACATATCAATGTTTAAGAAAGTAGTGTATAATTTCAGAAGATTTGATTTAAATATATTTTATTATTTTAACAATCACTGTTCTTTGTGGATTTTATGAAAATAATTGTTAGTGACATTTTAGTTTAAATTTTATTGATTTCTTTTATAATAAAATCCAATACATTTGTTTTTTTTTCATTTATTAATTATAATTATATCACTATTTGTTTAATGATATTAAAGTAATATGTCTTATTTATTAAAATGACTTTAATGGTTAATAAAAATGCAATATCGTTTATGAATAAATTGAAAATGAAATCTTTGTGTAGATTAGATGACAAGTGTGAGGAAATAGTTTTCAGTGTCGAAAATCAACAAATGAATAGAGTAGATAAATTGGGCACCGCTAGCACAGTACCCCCCCCCGGTCGTCATATTTTTCAAAAATATGCTAAGTCTAAAAGTACATTTTTTTAAAACAAAGACATATGACTCATCAAGGTCATTGAAACAAAGACCATGACTCATATTATGACTCATCAAATTTCTCAAGGTTATTTAAACAAAGACCATGACTCATCCTATGACTCATCAAGGTCATTTTCAAGGTCGTATGACTCATAATGTGACTCATCAAGGGCAAAAAATTTTTTTCAAGGTCATTTAAACAAAGACCATGACTCATATTATGACTCATCAAGGTCATTTTCAAGGGCAAATGAGTCATAATATCGCGATGACTCATCAAGGTCATATTATTATTTTTAAAAATATTATTATTTTTAAAAATATTATTATTTTTAATTTTTTTTTCAAAGTTCCCGCCAACGAAAATTAATAATCGATAGCTCATTTTAAAGCTCAATCCAAGACCTGTCGAATGAGCTATATATCTTGTTACTATTATTATTATTATTATTATTAATCTATATACTCCGAGTCTATATACTCCTAGTCTATCCGACAAAATATTTTGTCCCCCTATTGGTAATGCTCACAAGGGTACTGGTCACGCTCAACAAATCAACAAAACATACATTTATTTAAACAATAAAATAATGTAAAATTAACAAAGGTAAACTAAATATTGATGTACTATTCGCAGCAATATTGTTTGAAATTGGTAATGTAGAATTGATTTTCATAGATTCTATTGATCCTTTGATTGTTTGAATTTCTCTTAATAATAATTCAATCTTTTTTAACAAATATCATGCTTCTTATCATTATTTTCATATTCATTTTATTTTCAACAATAGAGTTATTGAAAACCTTAATATGATCAATCAATTCAAATTTTATATTTTGTATATATTCAAATGATAGTTCATAACTGTTTTCTAAATTCTCCAATCTTTGAGATATTCTTTTTCCTGGATGCTTTGACCATTTTGGTTTGTCGAGAATATATAAAATATCCATCAACTTGGCTGTATTCGGACAAACACATATTGATTTATTAAAAGACTCCACTGTTATTGTTGTATTGTGTGAGCAATATGAATATAGTTTTCATGGTGTATCAAATCAAAACCTTTCTTTTACATTTATAGTCTATCAACCAATCAAAATCATCCGGTATTAGTATAAATAAAACATCATATTTTAAATTATTGTAAAAATGTCTCAATTTATGGAAAATCTTTTAAGAGAACTCGTCAACAGGAATATTATGGAAAGCCTATGTTTCCTGGTCGATCGGACCGAAAAGATTATAGAAGGTAATCACATCGATTATGAAGATGTGATCAATTCTGATTGTCTCGAAACCAAAAAATTCTATTTTAATAGAATTTTAACTGTCTATGCGACGATCAGATGAAGTGGACCCGAATACTAGTAGGGTTCGCTTATATGAAAATAATAATCCAAAGAAGGTCTATGGGACTCCGAGCACTATTATCAGTGGTCTCAAGAAGTAATACTTTTATAATTTATATTTTATTAATATTTATTTTCTGGATAATCAAGTCAAAGTTTCAACCATGGATTGAAGCCAATGGCGGATGGGGCGTATTCAATCAACTCGCCAGAAATGCAAAAGAAATCGACGAGCACAAAATGAAGTTTAAAACCTATGTAAAACTTGCAACAGGTGTTGCTATTTTGTATGTTATATCTCGATTTTTAAATAAAAATTAATATTTGTTTGTTTGATTTTTAAATAAATTTTTAAATAACATTTTAAATAAATTTACAAACACTAATTAACTAAGATTTATTAATTAACACATTCACAGTCGTCATCTCCACATTTCATTATATTTTCAACGACATGATCAATACAATCATTCGTAATATTATCATTAGATTCATCTTTAGGTTCCTCTATAGGTTCATCTATAGGTTCATCACTTTCTTGAGTATCGGTTTCTTGAGTTTCTTCCTCATCATCAAATCCTGTATCTTGACTCTCAACTAACCAGCCGATATTTAAGGCATTTGTAATAGATAATATGTCCTCAATTTTCACACCAGATATTTCTGCTAACTTTTCCAACAAAAAGTTGATTAAAAATTCTAAATAATAAATAATTCGGTAATTAATTAATCATGTTAACCTTTTTCTGCAGTCATTTTCATCACTTTAAAACTATATTATAATTTTGTTTATAGATTTTCTTTGTTAAATTTGCATGTCATTTGCATTTATGTTGCAATTAATAAAGAGAAAAACAAATCTGATTAATACATTTATTAAATATAACATTAAAATATTTGTGAAAGTCTAGCAGACATAATTTTCCAAATAGGAGAATATACATCATTATTATCAACTTTATATCCCTGGATTGCTATTGTTATATACCAATTTTCATTTTCTTTGAAACTGATTTCATCAAAAGCATCATAAAATCTTGCATATCTATTGTTGAACCATGCATGTTGATTACATGATAGATTCGAATCTATCCGTTTAAAAACATCATCAATAGTTTTGACATCAATCATTGAAAGCGTGCCGGATAAGAATTCGAATTTAGTTGGAATTAGCTTGACTGGTGCAACCAATTTCATATTGATTTCTTCTTTCAAAAAATACATTTTGTAGTTGTGGAACATTTGAACTGGTTGTACCATTTCTTTTGGTTTTTCGGTGCTTGAAATTTTCTTGGTCATCGTGAATAATGAATAAATTGAAATGTTACAGGGTTTTTATACCTTTGACTCATGTCTATCAACCAATCAGATTACAGCATGTCTTTGTTTAAAATTGCATTCAAAATGCATTGATGTTGCATTGTCACATGTTTTGTTATATGTTCTATTTACAGATTTATTATTTATGTGTTTTATTATTAATGTTTTAATTATTACATGTTTTGTTATATGTTCTATTTACAGATTTATTAATAATGTGTTTCATTATTATTATTAATGTTTTTTTTTACTATTATTTCTATTATTACTATTCATATTTCTATTATTACTATTATTATTATTTCTATTATTATTATTATTATTAATATTATTATTTATTACTATTATTTATTACTATTTCAAATATAAAAACCCAACAGATACAAAAATACATTTATTCATATCCAAGATCTACAATCCGGGAGTAGTGAAACCTTCGCAGAGTTTTCACTAACTCCCATTCGACATATCGCCGATATCGATCGGCACAGCATGAGCATCCGATGATGCACTGGTACTCTGGCTCCATTTGTTTGATGCTTCTGTTTATCTTAAGATCCCACAAGAACTGGTGAAATACCTCCATTATTCTAATTTGCGTTGTGTAGAAAATGAGGTCCGGAATTATTTCTGCTTCTCTATCCTTGATAATTTCATTGATTTGCGGATAATAATATTTTATCCTATTGATCATAACTTTGATATATTTTTCTAAAATAATAAATAGTAAATAATGTGAAAATAAAAATTTTAAATTTACCGGAATCGTCAATATCCTTCAGGAGGGTTGCAGAGCTTGGTATTTTGTACATAGTGAAAAAATGAATTCTAAACAAAAAACCGTTTGTTTAAATCAATCAATAACCAATTAGAAATTAACCAATTAAAAATCGACCAATGAAATTATCTCATTTCGAACATTGTCAACAAATTCTCTATACTCCAAATTTCTCAACCCCAACATGACAACCTTTCCACTAGCAAACACGTTGACACATATAGGGTTATATTTTATTAGTCTTAGTGCCGGAAACAATTCCGGTTCAAACATACAATCACATTTTTTCGACATGTTATATAGATTGATACTATGTCCCATATCCATAGTAACGGTAATTGATTGGATTTTAATATTATTTATTCGATATTGCAATTTATTAATATCCAAAGGTTTCTTACATCCCATGATTCGGCATTTACCAGTCTTGAAAAATATTATCGGATATTTCCCGCTTCTATCGATAATTTGCTGGGGTTTCCCAGGTGGGAACCTCATATTCGATACATCAAAATTTCCTCGATAATTTATATTTGCTAACATTATTAAATCATTTATGAAAATTAGTCTTTATATACAAATTGAGCACGAGTTCATTAAATCATCGAATATAAACAAATACACATATATAAAATTTTGAAATGGAATTAAGAAATGATGCAGTATACCAAATCGTTGGTCCGAGTGGTAGTGGAAAAACATTATTTGTTTGTAAATTACTAAAATCAAATTTATTCAAATCAAAATTCAACAGGATTTATTGGCATAGGGGTGCTGATGAAGAACATGGATTAACTCAATCAAGTTTCTGTAAATTAAAAAACATGAAAATAGTAAAGGGATTCGATAAAAACTGGTCCAGCCGATTAAAGAAAGGCGATGTCATTATTATCGATGATTTGTATCAAGAAGCTAATAAAGAAAAAGATTTTAATAATTTATTTACAAAGATCAGCAGACATGTCGGTGTAACAGTTATTTTCATAACACAAAATCTATTTCATCAAGGTGGGGCACATCGAACACGTAATTTAAATGTACAATATTTAGTTATTTTCAAGAATCCTAGAGATGCAACAGTGATTGATTTTCTTGCACGTCAAGCATACCCTAATAATCGTAATTTTCTTATCAGTGCATTTCAAGATGCGACAAAAATACCTCATGGATATATATTTCTTGATTTCACACAACAATGTCCCGATGATTTACGTGTAAAAACAGATATTTTCAACCTAAAAGGTGCCATGGTTTATAAACAAAGTTGAAAACCTCTATGAATAATAATGTTTCTAAAAGCAAGGGTGAAAAATATTAGGAAATTAAGAAAAGGTATTAGAAAGACTATTAAAGTTCCAAAAGTTCCACCAACAACTAGTTATACACCATCTAAAAAACTTGTAACTGAAAATTTCTCTGCAATGAATCTTATTTCGAAAAATCCTAAACCTAAACGTAAAACCCGTAAAACCGGTAAAAAAGTAGTTAAAAATCATCGCAGTTTTCCATTTTTTAATGCATTGTTAAAGGCCCCGAGTATGAAAAGAATGAATATATTGCAATCATTCCCAAATTTTGTTGTCGATGATTTACTCAATATTATACTTAAAGTAGTCAAAGGCAAAATTAAAATCAGTAAATCAAAAAAGCATTTATTGAGCAAACATAGGAAACCATTGTTATCTTTAGTAAATAATAAAAATCGTAAGCAAATGAGAAAAATTATATATAAACAACAAGGTGGATTTATTGGCGCATTAATACCCCTGGCATTATCATTATTAGGTGGAGTTGTAGGAAATCAATCATAAACAATGGGTGCTAATCCTTCATTGCCCGACATTAAATTTAATTTTAAATCTTCTTGTTGTAATGGAGAAGATTTGGACGAACCCCGAAGACGAAGCCGGTTTCGGTGGAGTGGCAAAATTAAACAAAAGAGTTCCGAATTCGAAAAAAGAAACCCAGAAGTGGTTATCAGATCAGCTTGCGTACAGTTTGAACAAACCAATGCGGAAAAGATTTCCAACAAGAGCGTATAAAACATTTGGTATTGACGATTTATGGCAAATGGATTTGATGGAGATGATACCTTATTCGAAAATTAACAATTGGAATAAATATATTTTAACATGTATTAATGTATACAGCAGGTTTGCACGAGCAATACCAGTCAAGGCAAAATCCGCAGAAGAAATGTCCAAGGCAATTAATATTTTATTTAAAGACGGACATCCTAATAACTTGCAAACAGATTTAGGTATTATTATTATTATTATTATTATTATTATTATTATTATTATTATTATTATTATTATTTTAGGTAAAGAATTCTACAATAGTAAAGTTAAGCAAATCCTCGATAAACTGAAAATAAATCACTATTCGGTACATTCTCAATACAAAGCTGCCCATGTTGAAAGATTTAATCGAACATTGAGAGATCGATTAAAGAAATTGTTCGTGCATCAAGGTAATAAAAAATGGGTAAATGCTTTACCGAAAATAATAACAAGTTATAATCATTCATCACATCGAGGACTGAATGGATTGAGACCTGTTGATATTACATCAAAAACATCATTGACTTCTAAGAAATCTGTAAAAATTGTAAAACCTAAATATAAAGTCGGTGACCATGTTAGAATTAGTAAAATTAGTGCATCACCATTTATTAAAAATTTTGATACAAATTGGAGTGATGAAGTCTTTGTAATTTCAAAAATAAATACTAAACAGCATCCTGTAATGTATGTCATCAAAGACAATGATAATAATATTGTACAAGGGAAATTTTATGAGCAGGAATTACAAGTC
This sequence comes from Schmidtea polychroa, assembly GCA_959609185.1. Lineage (NCBI taxonomy): Eukaryota > Metazoa > Platyhelminthes > Tricladida > Dugesiidae > Schmidtea > Schmidtea polychroa. The sequence goes on from CAUHTR010000061.1 coordinate 16,039, forward strand.
ATTCCTCCCCCAAAAGTATTTAGAATTCAAAAAATATTGAAAACTAAAAAGGTCGGTAAGGATAAACAATACTATGTCAAATGGCATGGTTATCAAAACCCGTCATGGATATCAGCAAAAGACCTAGTAAAATGAATTTTTATACTATTTTGCCGAGCAATAGTTGTCCATTAATTCATCCAGACAATCAAGCAAGCAAATTCATCATCGAACTCCAAAACCCCATCTATTTGGATAATGACTGGGAAGTTGCTCTGTTGGATTTTACATTTGTATACAATTTATTCCCAATCTATAGCAAATCCGTTATTGAATATAATAAGAAAGTAGCAGTAACGGAATATATTAATGTTCTTATTGATAAAGATAGTTATAACTTGACGAGTTCATCGAAATCAAGGAAACCTATAATTTATGATGATGGTCAATATTTATACATGAATTGCTTGAATAAGCCATTCGAAATTATATTTTCTACAGTGGCTGATTTACGTAATGTATTTAATGATACAGTCAAAATAAATCTCTCTACACTTCCAAAATCTAATAATTTAGTGGAATTCAAATTTAAGCTGTCATACATTGAAATAACAGAGCATGCATATACTTTTAAAGATAATTTATATATTACAGACCTCGAACAATTACAAACTTATTTAGGTGAGAATTGTAGCGATATTTTAACAGTTTTTGAGCTTCAAAAAGATAAAGTATTTAGATTTAGTATAAATTCTAATCTTAGTCAAGTTAAATTTGACTCAAATTTGACAAAAACATTAGGATTGATTAAACCAGTATGTACACAAAATGAACAAATTTGTGAAGGAACAAACAAACCGAAAATCCTTAAACATCATCAGCAAATGTTCATTTACAGTAATATCGTGGAACCAGTTATTGTTGGCGATTCTAGTGTTCCTTTAATGAAATCTATATGGATTGAAAAACATGATCAAGATGAAGTTGTACAAATCAATGTAGAAAATCCCATGTATCTACCTGTTTCAACATCTTGTATAAACAATATAGAAATAAATATAAGAGATGATTCTGGTCAATTAATCGAATTTCCAAAAGGCTCAAAAACTCATTTGACATTACATTTTCGTAAAATAAATGGCTAATTCTGATATTATTAGTATGTATAGTGGTAGCCAATCTGGTGGTGAATTACCATATTTTATTGGTAAACAGTACGGATCAGGATGGTTGAGAACAATTGGTAGATTTGCCCTGCCTATTCTTAAACGTATTGGTAGTTTTGGTATGAAAACTGCAAAAGATATTATTATGAATGAACAGAAAATATTACCATCTCTAAAAACAAATGCTTTAGCAGAATTAGGGAAAGTTTTACCCGGGGTTGCAGGTATGTTTCAAAAAGAAAAACCTCCAGCTCCAGCTCCAGTTCATGCTCCAAAACGTAAAAGACATGGAATATCACGTATAAACAAACGAATGAAAGGACATGGAACTATATTTGCAAAATGATTTGTGGTAAATCTGAATTATGTATATTTGATAGACCGTCGCCCCAGGCTGTAATAGAATTTGGGGCATTTGAGGAAGTTTTTCCTATGAATTCAATTACCGATAGTAGAAATGATATCGAGTTTTATATTAATGGTTCGCAAACCGAATATTTAGATTTGAATGATACTTTATTGACTGTTCAGATTAAGGTTGTAGATAAAGATAGACAAGTTTTGGATGCCAATGCAGATGTAATACCGAACAATTTCCTGTTTCATACTCTTTTTAAAGATGCAGTGTTGGGATTTAATAATATCAAGATTGAGGGCGGAAATAATACATTCATTCACAAGGCATTAATAGAAACTATTTTAAATTACAATTCAGATACTAAAAATACATGTCTTACTCCTATGGGCTATGCAGCAGCAGATGATGAAAGAAAAAAGTGGGTAAAAGGCTCAAAGGTTTTCACCATGTGCTCATCATTACAACTTGATTTTATGGATCAACCGAAATATTTACTACCGGGGGTTAATGTACATATTAGACTGAAAAGGTCTGATTCTGCATTATCTCTTACTAGTGCAACTACTACACCAATATGTCAATTAGTTGATGCAAAATTATTGGTGAGAAGAGTACGAGTAGACCCCTCAGTATTAGCAGGTCATCAATTGGGTCTTAATTCAAAACATGCAATTTATCCGTTAAAAACAAAGGAAATTGTACAATTTGCTATTGCTAAAGGTGCTTCATCATTCTATAAAGAACAAATATTTGGTGACAGAAGAATGCCTAATTTTATTCTGATAACATTTCAAAGTGAAGCACAATATAATGGATCATATACTGCGTCCAGCTCAATTTTCAAAAACTTTGGTGTTAGATTTCGAGAATGACAATTACTGCGCGACATATATGCAGAGTATTGTTAGAAATCTGGGTTATTTAGATAAAAATTTGAATTGCGGAATAACTCTAGAAGATTTTAAAAGCAAATACCCATTTTTTACATTTGTTTTAGCCCCTGATTTTGATTTAAATCAAAGTCAATTACCTCAAAATGGAAATTTACGACTGGATATAAAGTTTGCAAAAGCTATTACTGAACCAGTACATGTTATAATATATGGAGTATTTGAAAATGAAGTTCAAATTACTGCAAATAGAACTGTGTTGGTATAAATGTATTCAGAAACATAAAAAGTTATCATGGAGTAAGTTGTTTTTTTTTATACTCTGGATTTATTTAAATAGTTCTGTTCAGGTCAATAAAATCGGAAAACAGATATTGGGAAATGAATTTGTTGGAGTTTTTCCTCTTGATAAAATTCCATATTTGAGCAATAATCAAGCAATAATCGTCAATACTCAATCGTCTCATCTTGGTGGAGAACATTGGATAGCTATATATGTGAAACCTGGTAATATTACCCAGCTTTATTGATATCAAAACTACAAACAATGGGGAAACCTATTGTGTATAATAAAACTATGTTTCAAAATCCCTTGACCCAAACATGTGGTCAACATTGTTTAGCTTGGTTATTGTACAAAAAATTTGATGTTTAATAAAATTTTATGTATCCTTTCCTTTGTTGTTGTGATTATTATTATTATTATTATTAATATTATTATTAATATTATTATTATTAATATTATTATTATTATTATTAATATTATTATTATTATTAATATTATTAATATTATTATTATTGTGAAAAAATATTATTATTTTTAATTAATTTTATTATTATTCGAATAAATATTATTATTTGTAACATAAAGACTGCCTTTGCCTGAAGCATGCACAGTGCAAGTTAACAAAGGCATGACTAACAAAGACAGTCACATGTAATTTTGAGTGATTTACATTACATACATGCATGCGTGTGATTGGTTGAGAGAGTAAAATATTCAATGTATATGTGTGTGTGTCTATATTCTCATTGGCTGGGACAGGAAAATATTCATTCTCTTTATAAACATTGACAAATCTAAAATTTCTCACAATTATTTTGAAATTTTGAAAATCAATTCGAACAAAAAACCAAAATGGAAAACAACAATAATCGAGTATTGAGAAGTCTTTTGACTAACGGTAAATTATTATTATTTTTATTCGATTTTTATTATATTTTATTTTAGAACCGTTCGATTGGTATGAAGTTACCGAAAACGATGACATTTTAAATGTGGAAAATATCTTTGGTAAATTTAATATTTTAATATTTATTAAATTAATTTTGATTACAGAAAATGATAATAGCGACGATGATGTCGTTTTTCTTGGACAAACGGATGCCCCAGTTGATGTTTTCAAAGAAAAAAGTAAATTTATTTTAATTTTTATTAAATTAATTTTGATTACAGAAAATGAAAATGAAAATAGCGACGATGATGTCGTTTTTCTTGGACAAACGGATGCCCCAGTTGGGCAAAAGAAGGTTATCAAAGAAAAAAGTAAATTTATTTTATTTTAGTATTTTATTTTTAAAAATTTTATTTTTTAGCGTTTAATTTCAATGTCGATATCGACGAAGAAGACGAAATTAATAATAATAGTATGGAAAATGACTCTTCAAATGACTCTTCAAATGACTCTTCAAATGTATCGGATAAGGAGTCTTCTGATGTGGTGGACCGAATTCCTCATGACTCTTCGGAGGATGATTCTGACATTGAATCACAATGTAAGAGTTATTTATTTTATATATATATATTTTTGATATTTAAATTTCGTAATCACTTTTTTAAATATTTTGATGAAAATTTCTTTAAATATTTTGATGAAAATTTCTTTAATTTTTTTGATGAAAATTTCTTAAATATTTTGATGAACCTTATGATCAAACTTATGAAGAAAATGAATTATGAATTATGAATTTATGCCCAAATTATGATGATTTATGCCCAAATTATGATGATTTATGCCCAAATTATGAAGATTTATGCCCAAATTATGAAGATTTATGCCCAAATTATGATGATTTATGCCCAAATTATGAAGATTTATGCCCAAATTATGATGATTTATGATTTATGCCCAAATTATGATGATTTATGCCCAAATTATGATGATTTATGCCCAAATTATGAAGATTTATGCCCAAATTATGAAGAAAATGATTTATGCCCAAATTATGATGATTTATGCCCAAATTATGATGATTTATGCCCAAATTATGAAGATTTATGCCCAAATTATGATGAAAATGATTTATGATTTACGAAGAAAATGATTTATGCCCAAATTATGATGATTTATGACTAAAATTATGATGAAAATTATGATGAAAATATGACCAAAATTATGATGAAAATATGACCAAAATTATGATGAAAATATGACGAAAATTATGAAGAAAATGAAAATGATTTATGACGAAAATTATGATGAAAATATGACGAAAATTATGAAGAAAATACTATGTTTTTGAAATATAATCAAAGTATTTAAAAAAGTGATTACAAAATTATAGTTATAAAATAAATCCTTGTAGTTTGCAATGTGCATCTACAATAGTTAAAATAATAATAATAATAATAATAATAATATTAATAATATTAATAATATTAATAATATTAATAATAATAATGTAGTCTACAGTAAGCATGTAGCTACATAGTAGTCTGCAGTGAGCATGCAGCTACTTCTCTTTAATATAATAATAATAATAATAATAATAATAATAATAATAATAATAATAATAATAATAATAATAATATAAATATAAATAATCTGGCCCTTCTAATGTAGTCTACAGTAAGCATGTAGCTACATAGTAGTCTGCAGTGAGCATGCAGCTACTTCTCTTTAATATAATAATAATAATAATAATAATAATAATAATAATAATAATAATAATAATAATAATAATAATAATATAAATATAAATAATCTGGCCCTTCTAATGTAGTCTACAGTAAGCATGTAGCTACATAGTAGTCTGCAGTGAGCATGCAGCTACTTCTCTTTAATATAATAATAATAATAATAATAATAATAATAATAATAATAATAATAATAATAATAATAATAATAATAATAATAATATAAATATAAATAATCTGGCCCTTCTAATGTAGTCTACAGTAAGCATGTAGCTACATAGTAGTCTGCAGTGAGCATGCAGCTACTTCTCTTTAATATAATAATAATAATAATATAAATAATCTGGCCCTTCTACTAAAATCTCTCTAATATTTAATATAATAATCTGACCTATCTACTAAAATCTCTCTAATATTTAATATAATAATCTGACCTATCTACTAAAATCTCTCTAATATTCTCTCGAATATATTAACCTATTTTCTATAGGGATTTATCATCATTTGTTATATAGTTCATTTGAATTAAATAACAAATGATGATAAATCCTTATAGATGTAACAATTAATAACAATTAGAAAAAAAGAATAAAACTTTAATTTTATTATTTAACAGGTAAACTATACCCGAATTATTGCCAATCCTCAATTGGACATAGCGATAAATGTCATCGAACCATGAAAAAGTATTATCGAAAGACGTTTAATTCGCTCAACTTTTTTATATGCCCCAAATGTGTAACGAGCGAAAAAATAAAATATAAGGAATTTTTTAATAAACATCATAGTCACTTAGGGCAATTTTCGATATCAAAAAATGTTTTATTTAAAAAAATAAATAAAAATAAAAAAAAATTACAAAAAAATTTACCAAAAAATACTATTAAAAAAGATATAAAAAAAGATATTAAAAAAGATTTAAAAAATATTAAAAAAAATATTATAAAAGAAAAAACAGATTCTATTAAAAAAGATGCTATTAATATTAAAAAAGATACTATAAATATTATTAAAAAAGATATTATAAATATTAAAAAGATTCTATTAAAAGACCTACTGGTTTAATTAAAAATTGCATTCCTAATAAATTATCGCGACCTGAAGTGATAGTCATCAGCAAAGATGAATGTGTAGCTTCAACATCATTTACACAACACGCACCCATTACACAACAAGCACCCATTACACAACAAGAAGTGATAGTCATCAATGATGAATGTGTAGCTTCAACGTCTTTCAACATATTTCAAATAGGCGGCTCTTTGTTTGAACCTACGGTAGAATCCGATTTGAATGGATCGCGAAAAACATTAAAATTTAACATAAGAAATCAAAACCTAGTAAAAATAGCCCTAACATCAAAAATTGAAGAAAGATTAATAGAGGAAATAGAAAAGCTGGGCAATGTAAAAATACAATTCACAATTTTAATTAAATTTGAAAAAGATGGGGAGATCCGGGATAATTATTTTTCAAACAATGCTCAAGTTTTTACATCAAACTTTATAAACGAGGGGGTGAGCAAATTAAATGAAAAGATTGAGCAATTCACCTATTTAGGAAGCGGGTGGCGAGTATTGAATATTTTAGAGATAGATTTTATTTTAACGAAATACGCACCCGTTAGTAGATTATCCGGACATAGCTATATAAAAACCCCATCAGCATTAAAATTAAAACATGCAATAATTAATGTTAAAAACAACGACCATAAGTGCTTCTTGTATAGCATTCTTGCACTTTTAAAAAGAGAAGAAATAGGTCGTAATCACCAAAGAGCCGCCAAATATATAGAATTTTTACCTCTATTAAATTATGACGAAGACACCGATTGCCCGATGAGGCTATGCAACATTCCCAAATTTGAAAGAAAAAATAGAGATTTAAACTTGAGCATAAACGTTCTGTCTTATAATCCAGCCAGTTCTGATTTAGATATTTCTGAGGATTATGTAGCTCACCACCCTCATCTTAATATAGTACATCGCTCCAAGGTTATAGACGGTAGACCAATTTATTTATTACTTTTGAGTAATAAAGATAAATATCATTATACAGCCGTGACAGACTTGGACAAATTAATGAATTGTCATGAAAATGAAAATGTAAATGTTCAAATAAGGTGTAACTGGTGCCCACATTGTTTAAATGGCTTTAGATATAAGAATGCTTTCGATCAGCATGTTGCTCTATGCTGTAAAAATCAGACTGGCACAACTTTGTATACACTTCCTAAAAATAAAGATTTATTATTCACAGATTACGCAAAAACCGTTACACCTCCCTTCGTAATTTATGCCGATTTTGAATCGGTTTTACCAGAACATGAAACATATCATCAAATACATTTACCCATATCAGCAGGTCTTTTATTAATTAATAATTATACACACACTAAATTTTATTATTATTTTTTTGGACCTAATTGTATTTTGGATTTTTTGAGGAAAGTGGAGGAAATTGCTGTCACAATTGTCCTGCCATATTATGAACTTCAAGGTCATAAAGGCATGTCTACTTTGTCTTTTGCTCAGGAGCGTGCCTTTCGATCTACCTCTGTTTGTTATTTGTGTAAAAAAGCTATTATTAATCCTGTGAGAGATCATTGCCATTTTACAGGTAGATATGTCGGAGCGGCATGTAGGAAATGCAATGTCTCTCGCAGGATTAATAAGTTGTTACCTGTTGTCTTTCATAATTTACGAGGATATGACCTCCACCATATTTTAAAACATGGTCTCAGTGATTTTCCCCTTTGGGAACTTAATATTATACCTACCTCTACAGAAAAATTTATATCTTTAATTGCATATATTAACAAATTGCCTGTTCGTTTTATTGACAGCATGCAATTTGTTAATTGTTCTTTAGCAAAAGCTGTGAAAACTTTGACTACTTTTCCTTTGACTTCGTCTGTCTTTCAAGGGTCGATGATTCACTCTAAAGGTATCTTTCCATATGATTTCGCTACTTCTTTAGATGTTCTTGAATCGACTTTAGAATTACCTCCTATTTGGTCTGATGTTACGGAAGATCAGTACGCTGAGGCTCAACTAATTTGGAGTCAGCATAACTGTAATAATTTGTTAGATTATATGTTAATCTACCTAAAATTGGACGTATACCTCCTCGCAGACTATTTTCAGCAATTCCGCGGTAAGGCAATTGCTTACAATGGTCTGGATCCTCTTAATTTCTACGGGATTCCCGGTATGTCATGGGCCTCAGCGCTTATGACATTAACGGAACCAATAGAACTTTTGCAGGACATGGAAATGTATAATTTCTATGAGGGAGGTATCCGGGGTGGGTTAACATTTGTTAACAAACATTACACGGCTACTTCAGATGATACAGAATTATTGTACATTGATATAAATAATCTGTATGGTTGGGCTCTTAGCCAAAATCTTCCGTATGGTGATTTTTCTTGGGTGCATGAAATTTTGAATGATGTCTTACTTGAATGTATGAACACGGATATTGATAACCTTCCATATGGGTATACTATGGAGGTCGATATCGATATTCCGGAATGTGTGCATGACTTTTTGAATGATTTTCCGCTTGCGCCGGAAAAGTTGTGCCCGCCTAATTCAAAAGTTGAGAAGCTTATGCTTAAGCATTGGCCAAAGAGGAACTATGTTCTTCATTGGAGGCTTCTCAAATTGTATATAGAATTAGGTGCGGTTGTTGTAAATATTATTAGATGTATAAAGTTTAAACAAGGACCTATCTTTAAATCCTATATAGACACCAACACCACTTTGCGATCTCAGTCTACTAGCGAGATATATAGGGACTTGTTTAAATTGTATAACAACAGTCTGTACGGTAAATCCGTAGAAAATCTAAAAAAAGAATGAATTTGAGGTTGTGTAATTCATCCGAAAAGATGATAGTATACTCCTCAAAGCCGACTTTCAGAAAGTCTATAAGAATCGATGACGATCTGATTGCGGCACATTTGGAAAAAGATATGATTTGTTTAGACAGACCTAGCTACATCGGTCAAACAGTACTAGATCTGTCTAAACTACGGATGTACCAGCTCCAATATATTGATTTGGAGAAGTACAGGCGCCAATATAAATGTATCATAAATATTATTGCCGGTGATACCGACAGTTTCTTTTTAGAAATAAAAAATTTAAAATTAACAACTCTATTACCTCAGATGATCTCAGATAATTTATTGGATACGTCAAATTACGATCCAACCCACCCCTTGTATAGTAGGAACCTTGACTCGGTCATCGGAAAGTTTAAAGATGAGAGCAAGGGATTAGGGTATTCTGAATGGGTTTTCTTACGCCCTAAATGTTATAGTCTTTTAGGTAGTAAGGAAACGGTAAAAGCGAAGGGGGTTAAATTATCTGGGACATCAATAAATCATGAAACATATCTAAATTGCTATAATTCAAATCAGGTGATTTCTGTACCGCAGACTAGAATAGGTACTAGAAATCACCAACTTTTTACTTTTAAAAATTCGAAAATTGCCCTAAGTAATAATGATGATAAGCGCGCGTGGCTAGGAAAAAACTTAAGTTACGCATTTGGGCACTATTTAGGAGTTGACGAATTAAGCGAATATGATGAGGAATTCGGTCCAGCTCCAAGTCCCAGTTTTGACGATAGTGATTGGGAAGAAGATCAATAGGGCAATTGAAAATTTGGATTTGGATTTGCAAAAACTTGTATATATTGAAAAAACTTTTTATTTTGATTTATAAAAACTTGTATTTATATATTGATTTTAAAAAAAAACTTGTATTTATAACTTGTATAAAAAAGAAAACTTGTATTTATAACTTGTATTTATATATACATATTGAATAAAAATTTGTAACCAGAATTTTTTTAATTTTTTTTTTCAAGTATTTATTGTTTTATTATATTTTTTTATATTTAATGATGATTTTTATATTTAATGGTGATTTTTATATATAGTCTGCAGTGGGCATGCAGCTATATTTTTTTATATATAGTCTGCAGTGGGCATGCAGCTATATTTTTTTTATATATAGTCTGCAGTGGGCATGCAGCTATATTTTTTTATATATAGTCTGCAGTGGGCATGCAGCTATATTTTTATATATAGTCTGCAGTGAGCATGCAGCTATATCAATGAAATAATAATATTAATAATAATAATAATAATAATAATAATAATAATAATAATATTAATAATAATAATAATAATAATATTAATAATAATAATAATAATAATAATAATAATAATAATAATAATAATAATATTAATAATAATAATAATAATAATAATAATAATAATAATAATAATAATAATAATAATAATAGTAACAAGATATATAGCTCATTCGAAAGGTCTTGGATTGAGCTTTAAAATGAGCTATCGATTATTAATTTTCGTTGGCGGGAACTTTGAAAAAAAAAATTAAAAATAATAATATTTTTAAAAATAATAATAAAAATAATAATATTTTTAAAAATAATAATATGACCTTGATGAGTCATCGCGATGACTCATATGACCTTGGCAATGACCTTGAATGAGTCATGCGACCTTGAAAATGACCTTGATGAGTCATAGGATGACTCAGATGACCTTGAAAAAATTTCGATGAGTCATACTATGAGTCATATGACCTTGAGAATTTTTTTTTCAAGGTCATATGACTCATACTATGACTCATATGACCTTGATGAGTCATAGGATGAGTCAGATGACCTTGAAAAAAATTTTTCAAGGTCATATGCCTCATAGTATGACTCATTTGACCTTGAAGAGTCATAATATGAGTCATGGTCTTTGTTTAAATGACCTTGAGAATTTTGATGAGTCATATGACCTTGAAAAAATTTTTCAAGGACATATGAGTCATAGTATGAGTCATACGACCTTGAAAATGACCTTGATGAGTCATGGTCTTTGTTTAAATGACCTTGAAGAAATTTTTTTGCCCTTGATGAGTCACATTATGAGTCATACGACCTTGAAAATGACCTTGATGAGTCATGGTCTTTGTTTAAATGACCTTGAGAAATTTGATGAGTCATAATATGAGTCATGGTCTTTGTTTCAATGACCTTGATGAGTCATATGTCTTTGTTTTTAAAAAAATGTACTTTTAGACTTAGCATATTTTTGAAAAATATGACGACGGGGGGGGGGGGGGTACTGTGCTAGCGGTGCCCTGTGCCAGCGGTGCCCAATCCATCTACTGAATAGTTAAAGGATGATTTGCAGGGGACTTCGGTTCTGTCGAAAAATTCGGGCGCTATTAAATTGTTTGTCGGTCAAATGTATGGACAGACCTATGCGTTTTCTATACTTCGAGACAAAGTCACTGAGACGCCGTTATTCTTTTGTTGCATTTTTATAGTGAGTGTTGGCGTATAAACCAACTTTTATGTATTTAATGTTTCCCGTTTATTCTATAACCATTTTTGGAATTGCTTTCAAGTAAGTTATTTAAACTTTAACATTTGAAAACTTGTATTTACTATTATAATGATATTATTATATTATGCAAACTTTTTAATGTATAATAATCATTATTATTATTATTATTATCATTACCATTATTATTATCATTATTATTATTTTAATTACTATTATTATTGTTCAACATTTTTTTCTATTATTCAACATTATTATTTATTATTCTTCTTCTTCTTATTATTACTATTATTATTATTATTATTATTATTATTATTATTATTATTATTATTATTAATATCTCAATTATTCTAATTCAGACAGCACTGATAAAAGCGGTCTGATAGTCAAACCATATGATTGATATCCTTGGTTCTCAATGAGAAAACTGATAACATACTTGTTGCCACAATTAATAAAAATTTTATCTAATGATTTCGCCCCTGAGCACCAGAGAACTAATAAAATGAGATCAGATCTTAAATGATTATTTTGATCTTATTAAATATTATCAATATGTTGCTTTGTATATCTTATGATAATAATTGCCGCCAGTTCACCAGAAACTTCCGATATGACATATCAATATCAAAATATTTTTTTTCTGCTGTCTAGTTGTGCACTAGCGTGTGTGTATGCGTGTCTGTGTCTAATTTTGTAATTTATTTATCGTTGGGGGATTGTCGTCATTTATCGATAAATTGACTGGAGCGGTGAAATTAGAGAATATTCTGCCGGGGTGAGAGAATATTTTGACTTATTTCAACCGAAAGGTACTATACAGTGGTGTTGTAGTTGTATCAACGTAGGAAGAAATTATTTTTTTTTCTAATTTTAATTAGTGGTCGGCGACAATCAAAATGATATATAATCAACTGCTGGTTGGTGTATGCATATTCAACTAACAAATACACACACTAATAATTTTTGAAAGGTAATTTATTTATTTTTTTTGTCATTATTACTATTATTATTATTATACAAATGATCTAAAACAGTTATTTTTATTCCTATTAAAATTTGATCTAATTAGTCACTATTGAAAAATGATTTAATTATTATTATTATCATCATCCCCCTCATTATTATTATTATTATCAAAATGATTATTATTATAACGATTAATCCAGGCTGTGACATATCAAACATCAGTTTAGTTGAGGAGATAACATTGTCATAATGTTGTTGGAATTATTCCACCAGATGGCCCACGCGATGAACATTAATATTTCGAATATCTATATGAATATTTGCTTATCCTGCGGTTTTTGACGTAGCCGATACTGATAGGCTCTGTAATTAATTACCCTGTGGTTTCTTAACGCAGTCCGTAGTGATTAAGCCCGTACTGATAAGCTTTCTAATTAATTACCCTGTAGTTTGTTAACGTAGTCTGTACTAATAAGCGTTCTATATAAGTTTCTGCTTTACCACTTTTCGTTAGTTTTGTCTTGCCAATCTTCAAGTAAGCTTTTTATATTTTATTTCTTTTTCATATATTTTTTTCTTGAATTTTAGTAACGCCATCCCTCAATTAATATGGACGTAAGTGATTACTTGTCTTTTATTTATTTTTTTTGTGATTCTTTTTACCATGCTATACTCAACTATTAGTAATGCGTTCCCTCATAGCAATCGAACATTTGCAATCGCTGTCCAGGGTAGCCAAACCCCGGTGATTGCTCGTGTTGCTTATTAAATTAACTTATTGATGCTTATTAAATTAACTTATTTACTTTTTAATTTTAATTCATTAATTTTTTTATATAGTATTTATTACATTTTTTTTTCAACCCTTACTATTTTAGGCTGTCCCAGAACCTAAGTTTGAACATCTCGATGTTATGCAATGGTTATTTGACTGCCATACTAACAGGTTTTTTAATTTCTTTTTCAGGGTCCCTTTGCCACCGCGTCGAAAGGGATTGAAACGTACCTTTGCCTGTGTGGATACAGGCAGTAGGTTTGAAAGACGCCCGCCTTGCAATGTACGCAGGGAATGGGACTGTGGCATCCAAAGTCCCGTTCTGCTGGACTCTGATGATGAATAAAACTTTGAATAAATGTTCAGAATACCTTTGTTTTAAATTTATGCTAGAAAGGGTGGGGTAATTGTGTCCCTCTTCGTGATTAGTCTTTGTTACTACTAATGTGAAATTATTCCTTACTTATTTATAATTTTGTTCTCTCGCCCCAGTAGGTTACCCATTGTTATATAGTTATGCTAATTCATTAATTACTAATCAGCCCTTTAATATTATTTATTTCTAATGTTCATTTAAGGTAGTCATTTCTTTATTTGCAACATTTATTTGAGTTATTCTATTTGCTTTTGTTCATTTTTATCTATTATTCATTTATTTAATTTATCACTTTTTTAATTATTTATTTATATCAATTTGTCTATTCATTTGATTATTTACTTGGTAATTTACTTATTTTTATTTAAACTATTATTTATCACGGCCAATTATTTCTTTATATCAATTTATTTATTCATTTGATTATTTGTTAATTTACTTATATTTATTTACTATTATTTTTTTTTCTCGAGGACGAAAAAACACCAACAGGGTCCGTTAAAATAATTTATTTTTTTAGTCTAATTGATTTATCTCACCATCATCTTCCGATTCCTCTATTTCTTCTACTCTCATTCGAAACATCGCGAAATCGTGTTGAAACAATAAGATTTCCATACGGTCCAACCGTCTTTTCAGACGGAAGTTTTCTTCCTCCAAATCTGTTATTCTGCCCTGCATGCTACGAAACTTTTGCTTTAGTTCTTGCGTACTTGTTTTACACTCTTTGCATGACATCTCCGAGGCTTCTTGCATTCTCTGAAATTAAATGATAGTCATTTTTTTTGTATCACTCTTTATTCGCAAAGCATCAACACCTCGCTTCGAATCTCAAACAAATTACACAGTTCATCCTATGGTACTTATAAAACATGCACATTGTTGATATAAATGTAATATATTTTTATACACTATTTATAGCATGCAGATCACAATTTATAGTCTTGTGTCATAATATGAATATGATGGTGGTTGAAGGATAGTTAGTTGTCTCTCTTTTACACATATCAAGATGGTGATGATTATGAATGTTATTGATAAGATGAGAAAACCTGTTATTAAAATGTAAATGAGATATTCACAATAGTTGACTGTCAAGTCCGAATTTATCATCATTAGTTTATTTGAGTTAGGTTTTGTCGTCTCTTGGGTCGGTAATTGGAAAGGTGATGTGGTTGTATCTGATTTTCGTTTCGATTCATTGATTGTCTTGACTTCCACGAAAACTGTTTTCCATCTGCCTGGTTCGGTTATTCATCGCTGATATTTAACTGTTAATTCCCATGCCGTCTCTAAATCAGAAGTGTAAAGTGTAAAAAAATGATTACAGGCATCTAATATAGTCAGGGTTTTTTGTTTGTAGATAATAACAACTCTTTCATCATTTCCTGATTTTCTATATACTGGGTCTCACCCTTAAATCGTGACCATTGGTTTCTCTCTACCGTTCCATTTTCGAGGCATATGTTCTCGTAGTAGTTTGCATTAACTGAATTATGATTCATTTTCAATTTCTCGTAGCGGATAAATGATTTTCGCGAGTTAAGGGTGTCGACATTTAACCCTTGAAATGTGATTCGCACTTTCACCAAGTCCACTGGCTTCCAATATATATTGATTCCGTTTATCTCTGGTTCTATTTCGATCAAGTTTCGCATCTCTTTTGTGTGCACTTCTATCGGAATTTGCGTGTACCACTTTGACATGTTCTGTCTCAACAGCCATTGGTATTTGAAATTTGGCTTTAACTTTCGTACTGCAAATATATCTTTATCATAATTCAGTTCTACCACTGGTGCCGTATTGTCTAGTAAATCAATAATTTCTATTTGGTCTGCGATCTCGCATTTACAGCTCCATACTATATTTGTTAGAGTGGAATATATATGTATTTTCTCCATTCCTCGGATTTTGCTTACCGCATATGGTAAGTCAATCTTTTTGCCTCTCGCAACTGTTACTAACATCAGCATTATTGCTACACATAATATCTTATTGATGTAGCTGACTGGTGTTGGATTTTTCGTGAATTTCTGTTTCAATTTTGTTTGACCCGTTACTTTATTCTGCTTGGACCTTAAGGGGTATCTAGATTCATCTTCCTCTGGCACTAGTTTACATCGATTTGCATGCACAATCATCGGGTTAGTCTTTTTACTCCTGAATGGTAATAACTTCAAATTGGTTTCGGTGGTGTCCTTTAAATGGTCTTTGCAATTTAGGCGATGAACCTTTGAGAGGTTCCGGTCTGTTCAGATTTACTAGATCTCCAATCTTTATGCTATGCGCGATTTTCTTAGTTATTACCTTTGTAAAATCATTGTTTTTATGCATGTAGCCATTCTGATATCAACATAAATTATTCTAATTTATCGTAAGAAAATTTGTCATTTTGAGATTTCTGAAGTGGAGCGAATGTGCGCGCTGTAATACTTCCGTGTAAGCCACGCTGAATCATGTAGAAAAAAGTGAAATTTCACTACTGATGTCTAGAAATCACTCTTTTAATAGATTGAAGCCTGGTCAGTCGAAAAATTTCACTTCTATATTGATATACAGTTGGAAACAATCTAAGATTATTGCAAGAACGGTTAGCGAGAAAATTTAGTAATTTACTGAACACATTTCTTTACTATTTTATCTCGCATAGAAGCAGTATTTTCTCACTGCAAACAAATTTTGTACTTTTAATCTAATCAAAAGGTAATTGTGCAGTATTATTATAGATACCCACATATATTTGTGCAGTGTCAATTCGATAGTAGCACTTACTTTATCGAAAATTCTAGTACTGCCTCACTCATAAGCTAAACATATGTTTGAACACTGCTGCTCTTCATATATTGAGACAGTTAACCACTTGATAGTATCTTTTTATATCAGAACATTATTACTTAAAGTAAATTAATAATAAAATCAATTTATTTAAATTTCATCAAGTTGCCGTCATGCTTAATTCACGTGTATGCCCTAATCGATTTGTAATTCCAGAAACTAAATTAATATGCCAACTTTATTTTGGCATAGCACCTATAGATCCGGTAACCAATTCATGGAAATGTTCGTAAGCAGAACATAAAACTTGGTTACTCTAACTTAATAAGCCATATCAAACAGAAACACAAAAATTATCTTGATATGTACCACTTAAGTAAAAGTGCTAGTGCCGAAGGTGACTCGCAAGATATTGAAAATAGTAACGAATATCGAGAAATTGTTCCTTCTCTTGCATCACGACAGATTACTCTAGAGTACATGCTTGATACTAGATCAAAAAACATTTACAAATGGATGGAATGGATCATAATGGATGAACATGAATTCGTTTTTTGTGAAAAAGAGTTTACTCGTGCAAATACAAATTTAAAAAAGTATATGTTTAAGGTAGCATCTGAAGTAGAAAAAAAGATTTCTCTCCAAGCTAAAGAAGCACCTTCTTATGCACTAGTATTTGACGGATGGTCTGAAAATTCTACACACTTCATTGGTATTTTTATTGTCTTCCCCAGGAAAAGAAAGAGAAGATGTTCCAGTTATGCATCTTTTGGTCTTTGCACCGTTACTTGATGAGACAAGCTTTAATGCAGATAATCACGCTCAATTCATTCGTGCAACAATCAATAGCTACTCCCTTTCTTTGAGTAATTTATTTTGTTTAATTGGGGATAATTGCTCTACAAACAAGGCAACAGCTACTCTTCTTGGTGTACCCCTTTTAGGCTGTCGTAGTCATCGTTTTAATATAGCTGTTGAAGCCTATTTAAACAGATTCCTTTCTACAGAAACAGATGTAATAGGAAAGTTGATGTCCAAATTATCAACACTCAAGCAATCAGGCAGAATGCGTCTCATGACAACACTTCGCCCAGTCAAACGAAACGTCACGCGCTGAACTGGAGTTCCAGATATGTTGGAGCGTTTTGAAAGATTATTACCACACTTAAATAACGAAGATGAAGAACTCTTAGAATTTATTCCAACTTCAGCACAGAAAAAAAATGTTCGTGAACGTAAACAAGCATTAGTGGACTTCAAGTCGGTTACACTATCCATCCAACGAAACGACATGACAATAAATGAATCAGAAGTTTTATTTCAATCAATAATAGATTCATATCCAGAAATGAATTTTGCATCCTACATTGGTGAAGATGCAAAAATTATTCATAATAAGCAATTGGAATCCGCAATCATCAAAATTCAAGGAAAAAGGAGATTTATCTGACAGTTAAAGAAAAAGAAGTAAAAAAATTGTTATTAAAAGTCGATAATAATGAAGGTGATTCTCAAGAACATTTTGAAACTTTATCTTTTGCAGAGAGGGCCCTCAAGAGACAACGATTGCAAGAGAAGCAAATGTGCAGCAAGTACATCAATACTAACTTTTTAATTCTTTTTAATCTTGTGAAGTGGAAAGACTTTTTTCTTTAGCTAAAAGAGTATTTAGTCCTTACAGAAGAAGCTTGCACCCTCAAACTTTAGAGACATTACTTTTTCTAAATCGAATTAAGTCCCATTGGAATTTGGCTCTAGTAGCATTAGTGGTCAATGAAAAAGATAATGACAAGGATGAAGATGAATACGAATTTGAGGAAGAATGGTAATATAGTAAATTAAAACTATATTTATTTTAATAAATATTTTATTGCTCAAACCTTAAACCGTTTATATTGTTTCTCTTTAATATCTTATGTTGTACAAAAAGCAATTTATTGCATATTTTATGGCTAGATAATATGGTAATGAAAATAAAAAATGATGCAATATATTATATTAAAAAAATAAGAAAATAAATAATAATATAAATTACATATCAACATAGTATTGAAAAAAAATATATTATATTATATTGTAATAAAAGAAAAAAATATTATATTATATTGTATTGAAATAAAAATATATTGAAATATTTTAACAATATTATTGTGCGCAGCCTTGCTGATCATAGCAAAACAAGCCCCAGCCATGTATGAATTAATGAGCCGATTACGAGATACAGAATTATTCAGAATGAGCAATTGGAAAACCGCTAGTCTGATTCACAAATATGGAAGGTTAAAATAAACGCAACCAATGAAATTAGAAATAACAATATGTTTGCCAAATGAAGAGAAACGTCGAATAAAAATGAACTACCAGAATACGGTAGATGAATTGGTAGAAAAGATAAACCAAGACATAACGGAAAAAATACGAAACGATAGTGACGATGATATGATAGATGATGTAGTAATCATGTATGACAAAAGGATATTACGAGCCAACGATGACACCTCGTTAAGTGAAATGGGCATGTGGGACAATCATCAAATAATTAGAATATCACCTATGGACGAATTCCGAACAAGAGACGTAACATCCAAAAGGAAATACGAGATAGGATGAAAACACTATATAAATAATAATAATAATTATTCCAATAATAATACTAATAATAATTATCACAATAACATTAATATTAATACTTATAATAATAATGACAACAATAATACATTATAATAATAGTGGTACTTAATGGATAACATTTTATTTTATTTCCCTATAATAATTATAATGATACCATCAATACGTAGTCTGTTTTAATGAATATTTTTTTTTGTTTTGTATTTTATTCTATTCTTATTTTCCCCCATATATTTGATTCATCACATTTGATTCACTACTAACGCTAGTCATTTAACATACCCGCTGCAGGCGGTATGATAATTTATCATGGGAGTCTCAAGCATCGAAGTTCGATGCATGAGATTTTCATGGTGTTTAATAATTTAAATTTCATTATTTTGCTATTTGATTTCACATGTTTTACATATATTTGATTTTACATATTTTACATATATTTTATTTATAATTATACATATATTCTGAGTCACTTCCGAATGGATTTGAACTACAGCTATACGTATTGATTTGAGAGATATCACTGATATATCTGATTGGTTATACAGGAAATTTTATGGATTATATTAGATTAATGACATTTTTTACTTTCCCATAACTGTAAACGGTTTTAAAAATGTCTTAGTGGCTGATGCAGTCTTTTAATATATGCACGTATCCAACTTCAATTATGGATTAGCATAATATACTCGAATCGTTTCATTAAAATTAGTTTTATTCAAAAAGATTTTTATAACCTAAATAATAATAATACTCACTTTCTAATGGTAGATCCGTTTCTCTTTCTAATATGAGACCAATCTTTAATAAAGTCTGAGAGCCTAATCTTTTCTATAGTCAATAATGTCTGTGAATGATCAACACCAGCTACCAACAATTCTAATTCTTTTTCTGTTTTTAATGCCGGATCCAAGTTTTCTTTAATTGGCAAAGGAGTAGTACTGAAACCAAATTTCAATTACCATATTTTTTAGTTTTAAATTTCAGCATAAAATGTCAACTCAGATAAACGCCACACAAAATTAATAAAATCTATAATTCAGTTTTTCTCTTCTTTTCCAATGACAGCTGATTTATAGTCATTGGAATGAAACTTTGATTTCCACACGTAAAATGGAAAATAAACAATGAAATTCATTTGAAACGAAATGTAATATTGTTTCCACTGATATAACTAATCCTTAATGTCATATTTGATTTCATAAAGATTTTATGTATAGTTAAGAGGTTTGAAGGTAGTCCAAAAAATATGAATACAATTAAAACAGTTGGAAACACTCATTTTTCAAACAAATGGATCTCAAAAAAGGTTAAAAGATGCCACTTATCTTCTTTTTGGCTTTAATCGAAAAGCCTTTAATAATTAGGAATGTATTTATATTGATATAGAGGCAGGTTATATCTATTAGACAAATTAATGCTAATGTTTTAGTCTTTCTCTACCAGGAAATTTGAACAAGTATTTATTCAAAACCATTTTTCCAAAATACAAATAAGTTATTGAACACAACTACGTTTTGAATTAGTTTCACATTAATATTAATAAATGCTGCAAAATATCTTTTGTTTACATATAATATCTATTTATTTAAGAAAATAAGATGGATAAATAGTTTTATTTTACATAATTCAAAAAATAGTTAAGCATTTTATTAATAATTAATTAATTTTGTGTTTATTTATGTTTTAGTTTACCTCTAAGATTTCTAGACTGACGTTTCATAATAGCTATGGTTTACGTATGTTTTGCTGATAATTATGATACGAACCTGCAGATGTTTCAAGAATGCCATCTCTTATAGGAGTGAAACGAATAAATTCTTGTTAAGTTATTAATTAGATATAAATATTACCAAACAATATCATTTAAAGAACAGGTAATGGACTTTCGATTTTCACGAACTTCTATCATAGGACTATTAACTAAAACATCAACTATTTGTTCGTCTGTTTCCAGTGTACTCAAATCAACTTCATTGTCTCTAAAGTTAATTAAAAGTCAAAATATATTATTCAAAACTAACGACTCATAATCATCGAAACACATCATAGATTTTGTTCTGACTTTCAATATTTCATCATATCTTACAAATTCGTAATCTTTAACGACATTGAAGTCATGATTAACTTTTCTAGGAGTTAATAGAACTTGGGAAATATGGATTTCTTTATTAATCAAAACTCAGTGAATAAAATCTTTCAAACTATTAAATTTAATTCTTTATCAAAATTTTAATTCATATGTTTATTTAAACAATTATTTTCAGAATAATTAGAAAAATATAATTATTAATATATATTATTAAATTCATAAATTTAAATACAAATTAATTTTTTGAACACAATGAGAATTTTAGAAATATATATTATTAAAATTTGATGGAAATATTGAAAAGATACAGAATAGTTTATAAGTGAGTTTTAATTGGGCAAACCCTAGACTCGAATTTTATAAACAGTAAGTGATTTAATCGGCAAAAAGATACGAAGAAATTCCGAAAATTATTAATCATCCAATAGTAAGCTTAAACAAAATATTGAATAAAAAGTTTTAAAAAACTATAAATGTTGCAAAAGATTCTATCAAGGCTATGTGTCCTTTTTAGCTATTTGCATAATGTTGGGCTGAAACCGAGAACTGAGAGTTTGTTTTAATCGATCGAAAATACCTAACACAAAAACCGCAAAGTTGAAAAAATTTATGACCAAGGTTTAATATAAAATAAATTTCATCACACATTAAGAGTCAATAAACCCCGTATAATAGAATAAAGAGATAAATAAATTTAACAGAAAAATTCAACACTCAAAAATTCCGATAGAAAAATAATCAAATGTAAAATAGAATTAGTTGAAAATTATTTAAACAATATAAAAATTAAATCCTCAAAATAATAAAATTAGTTAGCATTATGTAAATTGTAAAGTTTATAGAATTAAATGGTTATGTAACTTATTAATTTTAAAGATAAAAATGTTTAAATTAATAAAAATTAATATAACTCAAATTATTTAAATTATAAAATTTATTAAATTAAAATTAATAAAAATTAAATAATTAATTAATTAAATTAATGAAATTAAAAACAGATAAATGATTGCATACACTCATGCATGTATGAAAAATTAAGTCAAAATTTCTCGCACTCTGATTGGATAGAGTGACAGCGCATGCATGAATGCGCATGCAAAATCAGTATAAATACTGATCACAAATTCATTTGAAAAACTTTTTTTTTCAGCACCACAATGTAATTTGCAGACAGTAAAACTCTCAGTTTTCGATTTTATGCCATCGTGGATTTGGTAATTTATTTTTTATTCTTATTGTAATTTTTACGAAGTGTTTTAATTAATAAATTTTATATGCAATTAATGTCTCAGTTAAATTTTCTTTTGTCCTTTTTAATGGTTTAATTTCATTTAGTTTCAAGTTTTAAATAATAGTTTTTATTGAGTTCAATTATATTACTTATTGATTATGAACGATAGTACCGTGGAATTGAGATCCAGCATATCATGGTTTGGGGTACCTTCGGGATGCTCAGACTGGTGGGTATGCTGGCTTTTCAATCGCGCAGCTGATTTCGGGCCGATTGTGTAGGCTTCTCCACGGGTCCGTCGCTGGAAGTACTTTGGTCAAACATAGGTTAGGACTAAGAATACAGGCAGATCCCTGCTCAAATTTTTTGAAGAACAATTTAAATATTATGGGAATTGTGGATTGGAAATAAGGGCCGATCCCTGCTCAAATTTTTTGCAAGATAGGTTAAATATTCATAAATATCTAGAAAATTACCTAGCAACCTTTATTAATAGAAAAATAAGGGCGCATCCCTGCACAAAATCTTGAAAGGAAACAATAGAAAACATCTAGAAATGAGGACCATAGCCGAATGAGATAGAAAAGTAGAAATAGAAAATGATCGATGACTTAAGACCTTCTATCGGCCGTCTAGAACCCGAAGAGAAAATACAATGGGAAGTAGTTTTAGCAATAGAGCTCACTTGCTCATTGTTTTTTCGCCTTTGTGTACAGTACCAACATGGTCGTCGCCATGGGTGCACAAATGGTTTAAAGTACAATAGTCATGGAGGTACTTCGGAAAGAGTCAAGTGAATACCTATGATTACCCCTAACGTATTTAAAATTTAAAATGACACACCCTTAAGTAACCAACAATAACGTAATTTTATATTTCACGTATTGTACTACTTTGTGAAAAAATCCACTTTAAAAATATCCAGTTTGCTTTGAAACTCAAGAATAGTAACTTATGTTTCATGACTCTCTTGGTTTCTATTTGGATTCTCATTTTTTACAACATTAATATCTGTTTTCGAATCACTAAATAATTCCATAAATTTTATTTATTAAATTATACACTCAAAATCTTGTCACTTCTTAGTCACTTCATTGAATTTCTTCCATGTTTGTTCTTCTTGTTCTTTCTTTACCTGTTTTTCTTTTGACCCGTTCCATTTTCCTTGCTAATATTTTTTCCAAAAACTATCTCTGTCGGGCTTTTTTCTGTCGTATTTTGTTTGGTACTATTTAATGTAAATTCGACTTCTGGTAGTATTTCTGCCCAATCCGTCTTCCCTCTGTCTCGTAAAGTAGCATTTATCAGCTCTCGTATTGTCTTGAATTGCCTTTCTATCTGTCCATTTGTTTGGTGATGGTATGGACTCGAAAAACATAACTTAATATCAAGTTTCTTTGTGAATTCTCTCATCATTCCTGATTCAAACGCCTTCCAACAATCAACTCTTATCTTTTTTAGGCATCCAAATCTTAAAATTTATTTTTCTAAAATCGTTTACTTTATTGTTTCCTCGTCTTGTCTTGTTATAGCTGTCAAGACTTGATACTTACTATACTGGTCTATTATACCCAATATATACTTCTTACATCCTTTTGTTGCATTGGTCTACATATATCCACGAATATAATTTCGAACATTTCGGTTGATTCTTGTCATTTTACTAGTTCCTTAGTTATTATTGTTATAGCCTTGGTTTTTTGACAAGTCTCACAACTTCGAATAGTTTACTGAATCTGACTTCACAGGTTTTCCCAATATATCTGAATAAATCCAAGAAAGAGAATAACAATTTTATTATCATCCACATAGCCACGGGGATCAGTTTTGAATAATAACGGTTTGTCCATTTCAATATCATAAGATAATGCCATCATTGAACGAAATTGAATGAAATCAAGACATCGAATATAATTTTTATTGTCATATGATAGCGCTATCATTGAACAACCTAATGGTCGCATCTCAGCCGATTGGGTATAGAGCTGATTAATATCCGCAATACAACGACATATTATATCACAAGGCATTTCATATCCAATTTTAGATTTAAATCGAGCTGCTTCCACTTGTGCACGACATACTTGAGATCGACAATCAGGGATCATACCAGTCATAACACCTCCAGTACTTTCAGTAATATTAAACAATCTTGTAGCTGAACTCTTCTCAATCATTTTATCGGGGACTTTTCTTTTTGCATGTCTATCGATTTCATTAAGCCAATTTTTAACCATGTTAAACGGATCTTGATCGGTAACATCATACACAACAATAATTCCATGAGCTCCTCTGTAATAAGATGAGGTTATAGTTCTAAATCTTTCTTGACCTGCTGTATCCCATATTTGCAATTTTATAGTTTCATCATCTAATTCAATAGTTCTGATTTTAAAGTTAACTCCAATTGTGCTTCTGCATCTTTCAGTATAAGAATCATCTGCAGGTCTGAGTAATAAACAAGATTTTCCAACACCAGAATCTCCAATTAATAGAAGCTTGAATAAATAGTCATACTCTGGATTCATTTCCGGTTTCGATAAACAGATCAACAACTATAATTACACCAAAGATTCACAATTCCAGACTTCAAAATCAAAATTCCAGAACAATTCGAACATTCACCAATTTAAACAATTCTAAAACTCTAAATCAAAATCAAAAACAATCTAAATCAAAAGAAGAATCAAATTCATACCCATTGCTCGCGTCTGTGTGCGCACACCCATTTGCCATAATTCGGCACACAGACGCGAGAATATTCAACCAACAGAATAATCAACAGCCAGTCAGAGGTGAGTGACATTCCCCCTCTGACTGGTCGAAACAATATCTATATTTCATATAATAGGCTATTTTCTCGACTCCAACATGACACAATAGTCTATGTATTTCCTTTATGATTTCTTGTATCTCGTTTTCTGGTATCATCGTTTTCTTTCGTAATTCTTCTTCAAAATTTATTTTTGAGTGGTGCTTCTACATTCTTCTCTGATCTAGTCTAGTAATCTAGTTTTCATCTTTCCTTTCTTAGCTTTTTCGTGAGCCGTTTGACATTGAACACACGTTTCACATTTAGTTCTAGACACCGTTGTCTGCATTTTGGTGATTAACACCCTTTCTATATTCAACGATTATATCCAAACTGCTAAAATAATTGATCCAGGTTTGGAATTGTGAAGTAATTGACTTCTTGCTTGTCATCATGAACGTGATTGCCTAATGCTCTGTCCTTAACGTGAATCTCCTTCCTTAGAGATAATGCTTAAAATGAATACAAAAATAGTATACCGCCAATAGTTCCTTCCTTGTAATGCAATATCCTTTCTCATAGCTGGTCATCGAGTGTGATCCATAGGAAAACACTCTCTCCTTTCCATCTTTATCTCTTTGTGAAAGCACTGCTCCAATGGTATCAAAACTGACATCAGTATCTAAAATGAACTTTCTCAGATCCGGAAAGCATAGGATCGGTGCCGTTGTGATTGCTAACTTCAATCCCTCGAATATGTTATTCGTTCCTTCAGCCCATTCCAGTTGTTTGTTACTCGGACCGCTACATAATTGTTCTAACATCTTTGCTTTCTTTGCATTCTCACTGATGAATCTTCTATAATAATTGCAAATGCCTAGAAAATGCTGCATGACGATGACAGATTAGATTTTTCTCACGACAGGTTAATTGAAATGAATATTTTCGACGAAAGTCAAGTGTTACTTTAGATTTATCATCTTAGTATTAGTGGATTTTCCTCAATACGATCAGAAGTGAAGGAAGGAGATACTTTTGTTCATGCTTTCGTTGATTCGAGCACATTGTTGCTGTGGAGAACCGTCACACACTATTATTGACTTCAAATTGACAAAAATTCAACTCTCATATTTAATATTACTACTCCGGCGTTTCTACATTCAAAGACTATCTAGTTACCTCCAACACGAGTGTCAGCGATCCCCAAACAATCCTCCTAAACGGGTCTTGCCACTTATATCCAATATAAATAAAATTAAATAAACATCTAAATTGAATAAAATTCATAATTATTACGATTCCACCATTCACAGAATGTAAATCTCATCTTCATACCTCAGCCCTCATCAAACCTCTGGGTTCCTAACAATACTGTCATATCACTCTCACACGATTCCTACACAGATGCTCATATCCTATGTCTCAGATTTTCCATTCCTTTTCCTCCGCGTAAACAGTTTCTAAAACATGCTTCGATCTAACTCACTCAAGCCTATTCTCTATGTATCCATCTATCAGGCGATCGCTTCTCCTATCCAATTCTGATTTCTATTCTTTACTAACATGAGTCTCTCATATCTCCAATCTCGGTTGACTTCTAGCGTGCGATCCATTAGGATTAATGCATACCTCAGCATACTTATATGTCTCATAACAATACTCCCATGCTAATAGTTTCCTTGTCTTCCAAAAATATACTGGCTCTCTCATGCATTTCTAATTCCTCGGTCCTTGCTCAATTCCTCGTTTACTTGCCGTTCCTGATTGAATATCATAATTCCTGATTGAATGGTGTCATCGTTGAATTGAAAATATTATCATTATTACATATAATTGTTGATTAAGTGAAGAGAAAAGAAATCTTAAAACTATTGTGATATTTTGATTAACATAAAATTTTGATATTACTTTTACATTACATCTAATAAGAATAAAATCATAATGCTACTTGTAAAATACAACAAACAATAAATCAAAATTTACATTTTTCCTTGTTTGATTGAATAGAGTTCCTAAAATTCGCTACAATACGTTGATAAAATCGAATAATAAATCAATATGAATGAATAATAAATTCCCTGTGAACAACCTGTATGAATTTTTGTTAGAATTTTTAATTAAGTTTATAATACTTTTACCTGTACGAATTTTTGTTAGAATTGAGAGAATCAGCCAAGTGCGCTTTCCCTATATAGTAATTATCGTCCAATCAGGATACAGCTATTGTGTAAAGTTAATTTTTTTCTTATTTCTATTCTTTTTAACTCTTTACTTTAGTTTATTTATTTCTTTACTTAATAATTTATTGATTAATTATATTTTCTTATTTTCTCCTGCTTTTGTTGGATCCTGTTTCTGTCTTCCTCTCACAAACACGCCAAACTATTTATTTTACCACTAAATGCCTGCCGCAAGCAACGTTAATACTGCAATTAGGCAGGTGGCTGTTAGCAAAAGGTGAACCCATCACAAGGACTGCTAATGTTCTGACACGCCTCTGGGTTTACTGAGTTACCGTAGAAAGTGTAGCGCCCTATTTTTCTCGCCTCATCACCCACTTGTTTTTATTTTGTCATCATGAGCACCCGATCAATCAATAAGTCAAAATATGTAGATGTTACTGATTCAACACCTAAACTTTCATACTAAATTTTTTAAAATAATTTATGTCTATATTAAGATATTAATTTTATTCAAGTTCAAATTTCTTTGAATCTTGTTTTATTGTCTCTCTTAGCTGCAAACAGCTTCTCCTTTTCATCAATTGTTCTTTACTTGGTTCTCTTTCCGTGACTCTTTTTTCAACGTTTCCCTATGAATTTTTGGTATTTTTATTTTCCCTTATTTGTATATTTTTTCTCTAAAATCCTAGTCTTGATCACTCATTTGTTTGTTTAGTTTCCCTGTTACTTTTTGATCTCAAATTTGATATATTTGTTAGAACTGTGACACCAGAGATTGGTCCAGAACAATAGGAATTGTATTAAAATAATAAGTGAATATATACAAAAAGTAATTTATAATTACCGTATATGGTCAATTCCATGCAAACAGGACAGCCTGACTGAAAAAATTTCTATTAATTTTACAATATGTTTTGACTGTTTCTATTAAGTAATATATAAAACAATATGAATATGAAATTTTGTGACAAACGTTCAAGGCATTAATGATAATGTGTAATTTAATTTGTTGCAATAATTGTTTATATTTTTATGATCATTACTGCGTTTTATTGCCGTAAGTTTGAATATACTTTATCGTGCATTTTTAATACTGTAATTAATATTTTTAATAAATATATACATTGTTAATGATTTATTTTATCAGTTTATATGTTTTATTTGCACGCAATGAAAGTAATTTGCTTTTAAAATGTGTGTAAATATTTTGTAACGCGCATAACAAAAACACTATATAATTTCCATATAATTGTATGTGTAACCCCCATTCATCCCTAACTTTTACAAAATAGAAACGGTTTTATACTGTTCTTGAATGTAAAATCTTTATATTTTACCTGTCATGAACAAAAAACATTCAGTAACGTCCGTTACTTTCATTGTTACGCGCGTTACCTCCTTTCGTTATGCGCGTTACCTCTTTCGTTATGCGCGTTACTGTCGTATTTTCTCTCTATATCAGATGAAACAGTTAAAGTGAATAATTTCCTAAAGTGGCACACCCTAATAACTTTATAGAAGCGATAGACCTAGGATGAAGAATAGGAATCAGTTATCAGTTATACACTATGTATTAATCTTATAAAACTTACACATCATAATTTTAAACTTAGGCCTGATATAGTTTATAGTTTCATCAAAGATGTTTTTTTAACTCAATGATTATGAATGAACCTTTATGGAATTTAATTTCAGATCATGGCGAAAACCAATGCACAACGGCAAAAGGAGTTCCGGGAACGACACCCAGAATATAAAGAAAAGGAGAATGCTCGCAAGAAAGAATACCATTCTCGACGAAAACCGAAAGCTAAAAGGGATAAAATAAAGCTTCAGACACGGTTAAGAGTAGCGGCATACCGTCAAAGAAAAAAGAATATTGCTCACGATGAGCCATCATGCACAAACATGTCTTCTCCATATGGCTCACAAAGTTCCGAAACTAGGGCGTTTAACAGGTATTATGCGATATTAATTTATTTGCAGAATATCGGAACTTTATTAAACGTTATTTGATTATTATACATATGGTCATGGATTCAGGGTTCTACATTCAATGAAGACAGCTCTTCCTGGTTCACCCAGGAAATGTGCGCACATCTTCCACCGAATCCAGACAGAATATGGGATGAAACCTAAGAAGCATCCCCGTGGTTCCTATGTAATAAGCCAAACTGTTGTGGAATGTGTTCAGTCATTCTATATAAAGGATGATGTATCATACCAAGCCCCAGGGAAGCGTGATTATGTGTCTGTAAGAAATCCTGATGGAACCAAGGTGGAGAAACCAAAGGTAGATTTATTTTAATTGCAATGTTATATATTGACCAAAAACGAAACATACGATAACGTGTGCTTATAACACAAACATTTCAGAGGTATCTGACAATGACACTGACAGAAGCATACCAGCAGTTTCTGACAGAGTATCCTGCAATGAAGATAGGAAAATCAAAGTTTTCAAAATTGCGCCCATCACATGTGCTAGTGGTAGGGGATACTCCACAGAATGTGTGCGTCTGTCAAATGCATTACAACTTTATCAGGTAATGTGTAAAGTGAACATTGCACAATACAGCATATATATATATACATAAAGCTTGGGTATAAATTAACCTTTCAGTACCGTCAACTCGATATCCTGCATGATTCCTGAGATCATACCACCATATTCAGAGAAATGGACCGATTTGGTAGTGTGCGCGGATTCACGTGAGGAGTGTTTCTTTGGTGAATGCGAAAAATGTTGCTTGAGAAACGGTCTCAGAGAAATCGCACTGTCTGAACATGAAAGTTTGATGGAAGTGGAAATATGTCGTTGGGAAAAAAGAGAAAATGAGATTTTGCACCACAGCCAGTTGGTGAAGAGGAAAGTTACACAGTCTCTGGGGTCTGCCTTAGAAGTAAGAATGAATGCGTTGGTATCATCAACTGAACTTGCTTTTATTCGAATACAATATTTTCAAGGACCTTCTTCTGAATTTGCCGCAATTTCTAAAACACCATTACACAAAACGGTGGCAGAACAAGCACGCCAATGATTTAAAGTCAACTGCGACTCCTCAACGTGTCATTTGTCAATTTGATTTTGCCGAAAATTATGGTTGTGCGTTCCAAGACGAAACACAAGGAGCGCATTGGCTTCAGAGCCACGTTTCTGTGTTCACAGCGTGTTTGTGGAGTGGAGAGTCGACGCCGTGCTCATATGTGGTTGTGTCTGACAGTCTTGTTCACGACAAGACAACTGTTGCATCAAATTTTGTTCAAGTTATGCGAGAGTTTTTGTCTGAACACAGCCAGTGTGTTGAAATCCACATTCTAAGTGATGGCCCATCATCACAAATGAAAAACAAATTTACATTTGCATTGCTTGAGAATTTCCGTAATCAATTTCACCTAGACAGATTGACGTGGTCGTTTTTTGCCACTTCTCACGGTAAAGGACCCGTGGATGCCGTAGGTTAGTTGTTTGTTAATGTTAAGACTATATAGTATATATATGTCAACTAGCAAATTTATGGATCAGACTTGTAATTTTTCAGGGGGAATGGCGAAACGTATTGTTTGGAGATCTGTGTTGAGTCGACGTGTACATGCGGTGACAAATGCAGCAGAGTTTTCTGGGGCATTGGCTCAGTCACGTTCTAGTATGAAAGTGCTACTATCCACTGCTGAGACCATGCAAGATGCACTAGCGTTTGTGGATGCAGTCACCGTGTTTGGAAATGCGAAAAAAGTACCACAAATAATGCTGGATCATTTCTGGAACTGTGATAATGGGGGTGTAACTCGAGATAGACTCAGTAGGAAGCCACCTGTTGACTCAACTTTGTTTGAATTATTTGACCTGGACATTGATATTGTAAGTCATTTTCTTAGTTAAAAATAATATACTGTAATAATCTTCAAGGATGTTTCATTTTTCATACCTTACAGACGGCTGCATCCTTGTTCACTAGTCTTATTCAGCCAACATTGTCACCTATCGCGGAGGCTCAACCAGCCGAATTATCAGCCATCATGGAGCCACAGTCTTCATCATCACCGATCGGGACGATGCCTGCAGTACCAATGTCCTCAGCAACCTTGGAGTCACCTATCGTAGAGGTGCAATTAGTATTATCACCTATCAAGGAGTCACAGCCTTCATCATCACCAATCGTGGCGATGCCTCCAGTACCAATGTCCTCAACGTTGCCACCAAGCACATCCATGATTGGTACGGTGGTAAAATGTCTTGTTTTGGGAGACAAAGGAAAATCGAAAGTGTACTTGGGTGTTGCGCTTGGAGAAGATGACCGCTTATTGCAGATTCGATTCCTCAAGCGTGGGCGACATCACGGGATGTACGTACATCCATATGTGGATGATTGTTCATGGGAACCTAAAGAAAACTGCACAATTTTGTCTCCACAACCAACTTTAAACCATCGTGGAGGTTATGTGTTTAACATTGGATCCACTTATTTGACTTTTATGAATGTTGTGAAACTTAGTAACTTCCCATTATTATTGTACTACAACTTGAATATGGAATGAATTAGAGGACTATATGTGTACACAAACCTTAAGTAACGCGCGTAACAAAAAATCTGTGTAACGCCCGTAACACAAAAAATCGTCATTTTCTTCTAAGATGATGATACTGTGAAAATATCATGGTGTTTATCAGATGATCTAAACATCCTTTAAGCATAAAAATCCAGTTCATGATGTAAGTCCATAAGGTACTTTTAATACCACACCTTAAAACTCACAAGAAAATCCTATGTCCAAATGATGTAACGCGCGTAACAGCATGTTATTATGTAATACTTCGAAATCGATTATCTTAATTGCATATTTTGCAATTTAATTTTAAAACACATAGAATTTTTGAGAACTTAAGGTTTTTAAAGTCCTAAAATCTTTAAAATTTTCAAAACTATATCTCTTTTTTTGTCTATATTGTAACGCGCATAACGCGTGGAAATGACCATATACTCGCGTATAAGTCGAGAAATTTACGTCAAATTTTCAAGTTAAAATAGCCACTTCGACTTATAGGCGGGTCAAAAAAACGTACAAATTAATTTTTAATGAAATCATTAAACCTTTTTTTATTTTTGTTACTTCGACTTATACGCGGCTTTCCAATTTAGGACTTAAAAACCTTTTAAAATTTACTCAACTTATACGCGAGTATATACGGTACTAAACTTAATAAATATCTATCCACACAGTCTAACTTTGGTGACCACATTCCTGGTTAATTTTGTGAAACCTCCAGATACTTTTGACCTTGGAGATGACATTCTGAAATTCATTGAAGAGATCGAATGATATTTACAGTTATTGAATGTCGAAGAATAATTTTTTGAAAACTTTATCAAAACAGTTATGACAATAAATACACTTAAAAATATGAAGAACTTCAAAGAAGGACTCAATTTAGTCTTTGTGGAAGACTTACAAAAAATCTTACAATATAAACAAGATTTGGTCAAAGAATTTTGCCAGAAAATCGAAAATATACTGATAAAATTTTGAAGGATAAATTAGATAAAGAAACATTAAAGCAGTTTCTATTATTTAATGCCCCTTGAAAATAAAGAAGTTAAGTTAAATTTAAAGATGTAGGAGTTAAATATTTTCGAAGAAATTAAAATAGATTGATGAAGCATAAGAAGATTGTTAAAGAAATTGATGAAAATGTGAAAGACGTTGCAGTTATCAATAAGAAACTGTTTGAGGTCAGATTATAATAAGATAGGCTAAAAACCTTATTAATAAAGATTATAAAATAACCTATGATCAATCAGCATTTAATGGGCCCTATACAAAAAAAGTCTATACAAGAAACCCGTTTTTTTCTGACTATAGTGAGTGGGTCTCATTTGATTCAGGAATTTTCGATACAAAATTCAATTCTCATTAAATGCAAGTGTGATGATGCATGATTACATAAGTTAATTTATTACAATGAGAGTGACAAATTTCAATTACTATACAAACTTCTCCCCCTTCAAAAAATTCACGATGAACTTTTAATTTTTTGTTTCTATCGGGAATGACCTAAGAGGCTACTCCAACAATGGCTCGGAAATGTTCCACCTATATTACCGGGGTGCTAATCAAACACGTTCTATTCTAGACATTCGGTCGATTAGACCCTCAAGCACCAACACAAAGATTAATCAAACGATCACTGAAGAAGAAAGTTATAAACTGCAATTACACTTCAATAAAGTCATACACGAAAGTGGATATCATAAAAAGGATATTGAAAGAATGAATTTAAAAATTCAAAGAGACCTAGGGATACAACAAAAAAAGAAATATTTTTATCTGAATATTCCATTTATCAGTAATATAGTCGACTTCAAGTTCCTTAAAGAACTTAAACGATGGGCTTCCATTTTCTAAAGCACAAAAATCGTGGACATTGAGCGAAGTCCTAATAAACAACTCAAAAAAGGAAACAGTTGCACAATGGAAAACTACAAGGTACCAAAGAAAATATACTTCTGAAAAAGCGTTTTCTACCCCTTCAAATGCAATGTTTAGAAATAAATAGACATTGGAAGTACACCCAGGAATTTGCACCAAAGAGTTAAAGAACATTTAAATCCTGCTGGAAAATCCTCTATATAGACATCTTCAACTAAGTCAATTAAGAAAGGAAAAAATATTTTAATAAAACCTAAGTCAGTAACCACCTTTAAAAAGGCAATGATTATCATAAACAAACATCCAACACCAAGGAAGAAAATAGTGAAAATTGCCATTCTAATTTGTTGTTGACTTTGAGAATTCTTTTGAAGTGGTTTTTTGATTTTTAAGTCTCGAAATATAAATAATTAAATCAAATTTCAGTAAAATTTTAAGAACCTTTAGGAATAAAAATCAAATTAATAATTGCTTAAGTTATATATAAAATTATTATATAGAACTTTAAAAAAAAATTTGATCTATTTATTTCATTTAATAAAGAAAATATTTTTAAAAAGTAGATCAAAAAGCTTTTGAAAATTGTAACATCTAAATTCTAAGGATTATTTTTATAATCGAAAATTATTTCATTTCATTCAGTATATACTTTGCACCAAATGGCTTATCTCAGGGGTGGGAAACCAGCGGCCTCCCAGAGGTTCATGTGCGGCCTCCAGAGCCTTATCGAAATAATTCTTAATTTATATAAAAAACCTTGAATTTTGAGGATATACAAATAAAAAATATATATACCGTACTGTACAAGCATCCCGCCGAGTACAAAGATCGAAATATAAAAGTCAATCATCCACACCCATAAATACAAAACGTATAGACGAATAAATAAGATTATTGAGCACTCATTTGTGAAATGATGACTTATATGACTCGATTCATAAATAATAAACATTTTCCAGAATATTTCGTACAGCTGCATTTATCAA
Source organism: Schmidtea polychroa (assembly GCA_959609185.1). NCBI lineage: Eukaryota > Metazoa > Platyhelminthes > Tricladida > Dugesiidae > Schmidtea > Schmidtea polychroa. Next base: position 50,927 of record CAUHTR010000061.1, read on the forward strand.
AATCTGCCGACTGATTATAAACATTGTTTTAATTACTAACTGTATATAAACAAAAGATTTAATTTATATTAAAATACTTTTTGACTGCGGTCCCATTTGGAGGCGACAAATTTCAATGTGGCCTATGGAAATAAAAACGTTCCCCACCTCTGGCTTATCTCATCATTCACTTGTTTAAAAAATAATATAAATTCAAACAAAAATTTCAAAAAATAAATTACAAAAAAGAATATTATTAAAAACCAAAAAGTAACGCAAAACTATAAATAGTTATATTTGCAGATTTTTTCAAAAATAAATAATAATCTAAAACTCATGAATTTAACCACTCCGAAACACTTTGTTTAAGAGCTTTAGGGTGGTTGCGGATTCTCGGATCATCGAATTTGTGGCGTAAATTATAGCAGTTAATATTCATCTTGCGATATTCTAAACGCGGCGATAAAATGAGCTGTGGAGGCTGCCAAACACATTTGTCATATAAACAGATTGAATCTTCGTTATTTTCACCAATTTCTTCGTTTCCGATATTATCTTTATCAAAATTATTAGTGATTTCTGAATTTCTGCTCTCTGCTATTTGGATACATTTCTCCATTTCAACTCCAGTACTGTTTATGAATAGGGATTCGTTGATATTCGTATCTGCATCGACCGAATTGTTCAAGACAGAGATTTCAGAGCTCGATTGGGATTGTAAAATTCCAACGTTTTGACAGTCTTCATTTATTCGTAAGAATTTATTTTCTTTTCCGTTGCTTTCAATAATAATATTGTCATTGATAACGTTTTCAAGGTCAATACAATGTTGAGAATCGAAACCCAGCAATTCCATTGAAGATTTTGTAACAGTGAAATGATGAGTAGAGAATCCAGAAAATAAATCATCATCATCGTTTGAGCAATCCATAATTTGTGATTCTTGATTAGAGTTTTTCGTTTCACAATCAAGCAGAATCTCTTCAAATTTTGGTGATGTTTTCCGATTATTATTTGGAATTTTATTGAGATTCTTATTTTTCTTTTTATTAATAACGCGTTGCTTTCTATATGTTTTGTTCTCATGAGGACGCTTTTCAGAGAGAAGGGAATTCTGTGTACTTAATTCATCAATCTGATTGTACTGTATTTTATTCTCGATAACTTCAATTTCATCTTTCCTCCGTTTATTACTTTTCTGTTGCATTTCATCAATAAAATCCACGCAATTTCCTTGGTTAATGGCAATATCGGATTCAATTGTATTGTCAGTACCAAACTTTTCGTTATTTTCCTTTAATAATCTATTATTTATCCAATTTTCACAGGGTTTCCTATCACCAGTAAAGATTGCCTCCTGTAAAGGAGGCTGCAATGAATTATTGTCCTCCCAATCGGAATCAGAAAATTCGATTTTCGTAAATTTTGGAACATTATCGAAATTAAATGCCAAATTTTCTAAAATATCGCTCTTTTGCCTATCGGAAGTTATTTTTTCACTGTTTTTCTCAGATTCATCTAAATTAGTTATGTTAATGCTTAAATGGTTTTCGCAAATTTCCAACTGAGAATCCGTGTCAGAATCGTAGATTACTTTCGTAAATTTCGGCGCATCATTTCTGTTTGTCATAGAATTGTCAGACAATTTCATGGGATACTCGATTACATGTCCAATTATTATTTTGGCATTATCTTCGGTTATTTTTAAATTTTGATCTTCAATTTCATTTTCCGATGTTAAATGTTCACTGTCGACATCTTTTGTCATATTCTCAAAGGATGGAACGGATTCCCGAAATATACTTTTACCGAAATTGTCAGAATTGAAAGAACTAATTAAATCTTTACTATTTAAAGTTGATTGTCCGAAATTTGATTGAATTGGAACAGTCAGTGGAGCATTATTTTCTATTATTTTTATATTTTCATCTTCAATTTCATTTTCTGATGTTAAATTTTCACTATCGACATCTTTTGTCATATTTTCAAAGGATGGAATGGATTCCCGAAATATACTTTTACCAAAAGTGGATTTTCCGAAATTTGATTGAATCGGAACTAAAACACATTCAGAAATAAATAAATTAATGATATTTTCATTTGCAAACATTGACAGTTAGTATTTACATAAAGGATTCACATAAGAGTATAAATTTGTTCCATTGAGGTTTGATTGGAGTTTATTCAGACATTTAATAAACCATATTTTTCTTAAAATTTATTTCTTTTCAGATTATAGATAAATATTGTTATTTTTTATTTTACACAAATATACGGTAAAAATATTTTCTAGCAAAACATTTGAATAGAAATCGCGAAACAGTAAAATTGTAATATTAATGAAAGAAACTGGGGTTGTGACAATGGAAATATTGGAGGAAAATCAGTTACAAGAATTATTTTTTGTAGACCCATAATTTGATTTTAAATGCAATTTTGTTTAAATTAATTAAATTTGTAAATTTTAAATTAAGAGTCCCGTGTAGAATAGGCCAATTTGCTTTATTATAATTGGCTTTAGCATTATAATATAACCAACCCTCAAAATGGTGTACCAAAAATCCTTACACAAATAAATACGATTAATAATCAGTTGATAAAACTATTTGCCTAAAGAAAGTATCCTGTCAATTGATCGAAACTACTAACTGAAATTACTAAGTGATGTGCTTAACCCAACTGATGACCCTATCTATCCAATCATATGTGGACGATATGTGGACATCGAGACCACCTGAACTTATTCTAGTTATGACATTTTTTAGTATGCCTGTTTTTACTTTTTGTCATTAAATTGCATTACTAACAACAATTCACTATTGAATTGAATAAAAATCCAAAGCCTAAAACCAGAAATCAAATACCGAAGTTTAAATTACCCTGGTCACAAATTCTACGACAAAACTACGATATAACAAAATCAATAATTCTCAAAAATCTATTATATGTAAAAATACCCATGATTCCTAAACCAATACAGGACTAAGATGATGGAAAATACAACTAAATTGGACTAACCTGTGTCTTGAAATAAAATCTAATATATAAAAATGAAAGTTTGTTTGTTACCTATAAAATTCGCCACCGTTGGACCTAGGGTGCTGAAATTTTGCATGTGACTCTCATTTGACTCGGGACAGGTCATAGGCTATGTTTCAACCTCAGGTGACCACCCCTAGGGTATCCTAACCCTACTCAGGGTGCTTAAAGTGCTATTATACTTCATTTTAAATTCCATCTATACCAGGGGTGTCGAACACGTGGCCCACGGGCCACAACCGGGCCCGCCAAGATCTTCTATGCTGCCCGCAACGTTATCCCAAAAATATTTGATTTTCGTTAACTTTTAATCATTACAAACGGCGATATAAAGCGCTGTTATGTATTTCATGCGCGCGTGAAGGTAAAAAAATCGATTTATTTAGCTAATCTTCATGTGAACATTTTGGTGTGAAGGGGTAATATATTTGTGCTACAGCGGTGCCATTATGATCACATTTATAACGCTTCCGCAAGCGAAATTAACTGTTTCACACTGTGGATAGAAAAAAGAGCCATTTCTCAGCTGCATCTGCACGAACTGGAATTAGTCAGGCAGTTTTTCCAAAGAAACGCCTATTGCTCAACTTACTTAGTAATACTAAGATAATGCTGTTATAAAATATAAATTAATCAATTTTTAACGGATGTTATTTTATTTCACGGAGAAAAATAGCAGCGAATATGAATACTAGCAAAAAACGAAAAATTGATGCAGAAGGAAGACTTTTTAAAGCATTTTAGACTGTAGACTATTTTGTAATGGAACGCTTCGGTAGGATAATGTGCCTAATATGCCAAGAAATAATTACCGTTACAAAAGAGTACAATGTAAAGCGACATTTTTCAACAAAGCATGGCGACAGGTACAACAGCCTGACTGGTCAACTTCGAATTGATCGCGTGAGCTCGTTGAAACAGAGCGTCTTCGGACAGCAGTCATTGTTTACAGCAGTCAGCAACATGTCTGAGACTTCAACCAAAGTAAGTTTTTAATAGTTGAAGCAGTAGCTAAGTGGGGAGAGCATTTTCCGACAGTGAATTTGTTAAGGAATGCCTCAGGCTGTTTACTGGTGTGGTCTGTCCAGAAAAGAAGTAAGTCTTTCTCATCAAATGATTGCGAGAAGAGTTGACGAACATAGAAGGCATCATTAAAAGACTTGCTGAATGCGAATTTTATTCTCTTGCGCTCGACGAAAGCACGGAGTAACAGGAAATTTTGTCATTATCGAAGAACTGTCATCGAAGAACCACAGACAATTTCAGGCTTTCCTTGAAGAGTTGGGATCAGATCATTGTGATGTTATTTATTTCTGTCAAGGCCGTTGGCTAAGTAGGGCAAACACGTTAGGCAGGTTTTGGTCACTTCGGAACGAAATAAAAACATTCGACAGAAAATAGAAAATAGATGAACAGCAGTGGTTGAACGACTTAGCTTTTTTGATGGACATGACCAAACATTTTGCAGATCTTAATGTCAAACTCCAAGGAAGGATCAACTGGTCCATAAAAGTATGAGTGTGTTGTCGCGTTTGTGCAAAAACTGAAACTTTTCCGGAAACACTTAGATCAGAAGAACCTGTTACATTTCACGACACTAGCAACAAGATAGCCTCAAACGCTGGTTCATTTGAAGTACTTGTTGATTTCCAACAACATGCGGATGACATGAACAATATTTAATATCGATCCCTCTGATGCACATGATGAATTTCAACTCGAACTAATCGGCATTCACAATGACAGCAATTTAAAAAACTGCTTATGACCAGCATGACCTTGTTACCCCTTACAAGCAGTATGTTTCATCGGAGTCCCAGCGCAAAAAGGTTAGACAACCCCGATCTATATATTGCACTACTGAAAATTGCATCAGAAGTCGGCTTCCCATCGTAAAATTTGGTCCCCAAAAGCAACTTCCGAGACTTTTTTAATTAAATTTTAATGTACTTTTTTTAATGAATGAATTGAAATAAATTTCTTTATTTTGAATCTGTTTATTATTTTTTAAATGGTGCAACCTCGGGTACCCCAGCTAGTTTAATATTGACATCACATCAAACGGGATTTTAAAATTGTTACGGTGCCCGATCGACTTGATATTTACAAAATGCACTTTTTAAGCTGTTCAAAAATAAATATTGCTAATTCAAGTTTTTTTAGTTTTAGCAAACTTTTACGATTTCAAAATTTTCAAAAACAAAATATTTTTTATTACGACAAAAGTCAAAAAACACTAAAAGCTATTTAACTGATTATTTTGTTTGTTTATACTATTTTGTTAAATTGTTGATGAACTCTTGTGGGATCCAATTCGAATCCATTTATTGATATAGAAATTTATACTGGGAATATATCTCAAGGGAAACATAAATATTAGATCTTAATTTCTGTCAATTAGGTCTCGAATATAGTCATTTTCATGAAAACGATAATTGCTGCTTATTTTAGCAAATTTTCGGCTATCTTATAGATAAAATCATGCTAAATAATATTTTTTAAAATCCGCCAACTAATTTGTTGACCAATTATTCTTACTGCAAAGACCTGAAAAATGTTTAAAATTGAATTTAAGCGGGTGTCTAATAAAATGGTTTTGTTTGAAACAAGCGCTCCGTGAAATTTATAAAATCCGGGTGAGCCGATAAGCTAATAAATGTATTCAGTTCAAAGAGTACACAATAACATTTACTAATAAAAATAAATAACCATTATTTTCAGATATCCTCTCTTCGATTACTTGACCACGATTTGACTATAAATAATTATTTTAAGCAATATTCGATAATTAAACTTGTTTACTTGATTTTTTAAATGATTTTCTAAAATTAAAGCTTTTTCTTCAGATAGTGGTTCATGGGAAAACAAACACTTATCACCTTTGTTACACTTATTACCAAGTTTATTATGAAAAAATATGCATGGGAAAGTTTCGTGCATGTAACAGCACATGTCTCTTTTGACACATTCACCAACAGCGTAATATTTACACATTTCATCAAATTTTTTCATTTGATCAGGTGTAACATCATGACTATAAATGCAACCATCCTTAAAAATTCATTAAATTAACTTTGAAATATAATTCTAACTATTTTGCATGATCCATATGTAAAGTATTTACAAATTGGAGGCTTGAAATTTTTTTTCTTATCTAGCATACTTAAATAATACTTTCTTCGTTTAGCCTTTTTATCATTTTGATTTTGATTTTTTTTAAATTTAATTTTGTCATTCAAAATATTACGACCCATTCAAAATTATTTGAAATTTAATATCTGAAATTTTAGATTACAAATCTAACAATGGAAATAGTATAGTATTTAAGCAAAAATGAATTTAAAATTGTGAAAAATAGATATATTAATATTTAAACAAATAATAAAGTGTTTAGTGCCAAATAAAGCGAAAGTTATGTTACATTGCGTTTAGAATCCACATTCTGTACTTCAAATATAAATTAATTTACTTAATTTTTATTATTTAAAAATCTAAAATAATTGAGATTATAAAAATAAATTTGATTTTTATAATTATTACTGATTTATTAATAATTATTTCTTTGACTCATAAATACCAAATTATTTTGATTCATTAGATTATTTTATAATAACCGCTTTGAAATCGGGCCAGTAATAAATAACGTGATTGAAAATTATTGAAAAGCACTCAGTTACCAATACTATTTTTAGCGTTCCAGATATATAATTTATTTTGTTTCTATGACATCAGTAACCTTGAACTCGAAACTCTATGAAAATTAAAAAACATGATTTAATCAAGTTGCGTGTCGTTCATAACAAAAATTATAACTTGAAAAAAAAAATATTAAAAATTATAAATATGGTTGGGTTACAGGTAATCAAACATTTTACCCTGTCGTGATGTTTCCGGCGTAACCCAGAATACAATAATGTGTTACCACTTACTATTCGTTGAGTGATCAACGTTGGTGATATATCAAGGGTTTGAGTACCAGCAAAAAGTGAGCATATCGTTCTATACTATAATTGTCAGGCACTCGCATTGGTTCGTGGATTGCCCATAGAAGGTCTGGGTCCGACATTCTCTTAGGTCCTTATCTCATCAATTCGATCTCTACATTTACAGTGAGATCTTTCATTCGTAACTGACACTAAGATTTTCTTGAATACCCGAATAGATTTATTTATTTCACGATAATCAATACACTATTACATATATTATTATTCTAATTCTTTTTCGTAGACTATTACTGCGCTTGGAATAATATTCTGTCGATAATTTATATCTCAACACCAATTTAGGACAAATGATATATATATTTTAGTTCGCGGTTCTTTGCCTTCGCTCCAACACCATCAGTTCCAATATCATCCAACCTATACTATCGCCAGTACTCATTCATTGTTACGCATGCTCCACACACACTCTACGCTCCGCAGACATTCGAAAATTGGCTTAATAATTTAACATCAACCCATCGTTCATTTAAAATACCAAATTTCGTCACCAAAGATCAGAAAATACAATTCAACCACTACCAATATTTCATTTAAAATACTAAATTTCCTTACTGAAGAACGAAAAACACAATTTAACAACCACTAATATTTTATTTAATATACTAAATTTCATTACTGAAGCTCATCGAATCCTCCGTTTGAATGATAGAGATTAACTTAGATTTAAAAAAAAAATATTCCTACCCAGACGAGTTAATTTAATTAATTTGAATTTTTATTTTATTTACTTAACAACCAAATATAACCCTCATTTACATATTTAAGCAATCATTTCATGTAGTGAATGATTAATTGACAATGATTTGCATCTTAAATTACTATTGAAAATTAATACATAAAAATTTCCATCTAAAATTAACATTGAAAAATAATACATAAAAATTTTCATCTAAAATTACCATTGAAAAATATTTCATAAAAATTTTCATCTGAAATTAACATTGAAAAATATTTCATAAAAATTTTCATCTGAAATTAACATTGAAAAATATTTCATAAAAATTTTCATTGAAAATTATCTTAAAAAAATATTCGTTAAAAATTTTCATTAAAAATTATCTTAAAAAAATATTCGTTAAAAATTGTCATTAAAAAATTTCAATTCTCAATCACTAACTATTATTTCAACTTTTTGTTAATAAATTAAAAAATCTCTAACTTTAATTTACTTATTACATTACTTTAATTTAAAAATTATTACTTTAATTTACTTATTTAACTTTAATTTAAAATTTTTGACCATTGATTACTTAATTTTAAAATTTGGACATTAATTAACTTTAATTTAATTTTTTTAGAACCTTAATTTAGTTATTTGAGCCCATTCATTACTTTAATTTAATTTTTTAGGATCTTAATTTACTAATTTGAACCTTAATTTACTTTATTTCAAAATTTTAGACCATAATTCAATTTTTAGGCCAAATATTGACTATAATTCAAAAATCTGAACCTTAATTTACTTTAATTTAATTTTTTGGACCATAATTTACTTACAGGGTTTCCAAAAAAGTTTCATCCTTTTCCAGAAAAGTTTCATCCTTTTCCAAAAAAGTTTCATCCTTTTCCAAAAAAGTTTCATCCTTTTTTAAAAACGTTTCATCGACAAATATTAAAATAAATTAAAAAGGAAGTACACGATTAAGGTAATTATTTAAAAATCTTCATCAGCAAAAGCTTTCCCAATAAACGAAAGCATGTTAGAAAAGTAGCCTTCGCAATCCTCTTCCGTAATTAAACTGCTGGCTGATCGAATCGCATCCAAAAGCTGTCCTTTGGTATCACAGTTTGCATCTTTGATCAGACCTTTCCACTTCGAGAATAAATTCTCAATTGGATTTAGTTGCGGGCTATAAGGCGGTAAGAATAATACACTATGCCCTTCGCTATTGATCAATTCTCTTATGGCTATCATTTTGTGGAAAGGAACATTATCCATCACAAAACACCGGTTCGTAATTCCTTCAGATCTCAACTTCTCACACAAATTAGCAATAAATAGTCCATATTTTTCACCGTTGTAAGCTGAAAAACTGTATTCGAAAAAATAAATACCATTCTGAGTGATTGCGGCGGATATTGAAATATTTTGGCTTCTGATAGCTCTGACAGTTTTTCTTGGGGAAGTTCCTCTCAAACTTCTGCCATAAGATCGGCGTAAGCTGCAGCTAATTCCACATTCATCCAAAAATATGAAACTCTCATGCGATATTTGGGTAAAATCACACGCGTATTGAAAACGTTTTGCTTTATTCTCAGTCGTGTTTCGTGCCATAGGAACCAATGTAACTCTCTTAAAGCTATAATGGAAAGCTTCAATTGCGTTGGATATTGTACTTTTTGATAACGAAACGTTGAATTTTTCTAGTATTTTGGATTTCAAGGTGTTTAAAATTATTGAAACTTCCTCGTTGATTTCGTTTTTTATAAAATCAACCTGCTCCGGCGTTATTTTCTTCTTTCTCCCGCATTTTTTGATTGCGGATTTTATTCTTCCAGTTTCTTTATATATTTTAATGACTGCTGTAACCGTTTTAACATTCAATTCCAACTCTTCGGCAATTTTAACAATCAGTTTTAAGGCATTGTATTTGCCGCATATAAGTTCTCTGAGATGGTCAGTGAGTCTTGTTCTTGGTGCCATTGGGGCTTAAATATGCTTTATTATATCCTCAAAAACGGCGGGAAATTTAAAGAATTTATTAAATAACATTGATTTTATCTTTGATTTTTCATTAATATTAATATTTCTACATTTGAGGTTGAAATTTTGTGGAAAAATATGAAACTTTTTTGGGAAAGAATGAAACTTTTTTGAAAAAGGATGAAACTTTTCTGGAAAAGGATGAAACTTTTTTGGAAAAGGATGAAACTTTTTTGGAAAAGGATGAAACTTTTTTGGAAACCCTATATTTGAACCCATTGATTACTTTAATTTAATTTTTAGATCCATCATTTACTTTATTTTTAAATTTTAGAACCATAATTTACTTTAATTGAAAAATCTGAGCCCATAATTTACTGTAATTCAATTTTTCGACCCATAATTTGCTTTAATTTAAAAATTTACTATGCTTTTTTAATGTAGACCACTTTTTCTATTGAAATTCTCAGGACCAAGGAGACCCACACAAATAATACTGACTTATCCTTGGCTTTTTGTATTGAAAAAAAATCTTTCTATTGAAAATCCCAGAAAAAAAATCATCGGCATTACGGTAGCAATTATGTAATCAAAAAAAGCAAAAAATGTCTAAGGCAAAAATTATGTAATCAAAAGTTGCAATATTTTTTACCCCCCCTCCCCACAATTGTTGCCGTAGGCTACTAACTACCTACTCAGGTGCAACAAGGGCCCTAAAACGGAGTTGTTATTGAATTATTTATTTTTACACAAATTATTCTTTTTACACAAATTGTATTTGAGTATTTAAAAGACAATTTGTATTCTCAGTAAGACACAGAATAATTGTAATGAATATCAATAATATTTAAATATTTAAAAATAATTTTTGTGTCTTTTTAATTAACTCTAAAATTTATGCAATTTACAAGAATCTGAAACAACGGTTATCTTTTTCTATCAAACAAAAGTATTTTTAAAAACACATGTTATTTTTAATAAATAATAAAATAATTTAAGTAATAAAAAATTTATTTTTACATTTCCAAAGCTCAAAAATATCAAAACCATTGTCAGGCGCTCAAAAAAGGAAAATGAAGAAGCGAAAACTTGAAAAAAGTAAATCAATGTCTCAAAAACTTGTAAAATGGCTGAGAAAAGATACACCAGAAGTCGGAGAAGGGTCTTCTAATAAAAAAACTGCAACACTTCCTGAAATTTTACAAGATCTGCATGACTTTGGATTAATTGAATCTTATCCAAACATCAATATTGCTACATGATTATTAAAATTAATTAAAAACTATTTAAGATCTACTATAGAACAAGATGGATTATCCAATCTTGACATAATATCTATTGAGTATAACATCGAGAAGGATATTAGATATGATGATATAATTAATGACTTTGCTCAAATGAAAGCTAGAAGAGTGCGATTAAATGAAAATTAAATAATCTTATAATATAAATAATGTAATATATTTTAGTTTACAATAAATTTGTCATATGATATCTATTTGAACTATAATTACTTTTTCCCAAATAATATAAATCTTTTGCGCAGAGCCCTAATAATGTTATTTACGACACTGGGCATATTATTTAATTTTTTGCTAACTCAATTTTAAATCTACTTAGGGATTTCACATTATGATATTGACTTTTTCATTTATTATTTAATATCATATTAGATGGTAAGAATCGCATGTCAATATATATATATATATATATATATATATATATATATATATATATATATATATATATATATATATATATATATATATATATATATATTCAAAATTTTTGTTTTAGAATGGATAAACCATTGTCAAATCATTTATTTAAATATTTGTTTTTCCCGTCGATCTAAATATTTTGTGCTGATTTTATTACATGAATTATTAAAATAAAAAAATGTTATTGAAAGGGTTAAATCAAAAGGCAATTCCAGAATAAAAATGGACCACAACACATTAATCAATAAATACTCTGAATTTAAACAATGCTAAAAACCTTGCGCGCGCGCACACACACACAGACAAATTAAGTCTAACTACTAATCATTGTGCGCACACAGAGGCGAGTATTTGGGATTAACCAACTATTATAAAAGTAAATATAAAATGCAACTTTTATTGGTAATACTTAAGTTTTGGGGGGGCTGAATTCAATTTTAAGATATTGAGTGTGAGTAGTACCCTTGTGACCATTACCCATATGAGCAATATCCATAGGGGGACAGAATATCTTGTCGGATAGACTAGGAGTATATACGGTAATATATTTATCAATATATTTATCAATTGATTGTAATTGGCAAATTGAATTCAGCCCCACAAAACTTAAGTATTACCCTTTTATTTAATAAATTTTGAAATATTATATTAAGATATTATATTGTAACTCAATACTTAAACAAATATATTATTACATTCATGTTCCATATTCTTATGTAATTTATGCAATATATAATTTAATATAATTTAATATACAATTAACAAATTCATAGGAATATTAGAGTATCCTTTAGCAATTTCTTAGACAATTAAAATACAACATGTATATTTGAGTAAACTTTTGTTAATTAAAATATAATGCTTTTGTCTGTTGGTGTAACTTTGCAAAAAACAACCTTAAACACCTTGATTCAGAAATCAGAAACCGAAATTTTAATAAAAAACTTACTAAATTTTCCAAATCAAAGTCAAACAGATAAAAAGAAAATAGCAAAATATAAACTGAAAAAAATTTATCTAGTATTTACAACCAATCAAATTCAAATCAAATTTAATTATTTAATATTTTCCTTCAATTAATACATATTAATTTATATAAATTAAAAATAATTCAAATATGATTGAAGAAATTAAATGTCCAATTTGTTTAGATGAATTTCCTGAAAATAAAGTTGTCAAAACTGAAACATGCAAACACAAGATTTGTAAACCTTGTTTCATTAAATGGGCCACAATAAAAAGAATTTGTCCACTCGATCGAATTTGTTTAAGAAATGTCTCAACGTTTAATCCCAGTAAAAATATCACTGTAAAAATGCCATTTAAAAATCTGATTATAGAACAAATTTTAGATAGCAAACCAGTTGTAATGGAAAAACATAATTTTAACATTTTTGAAATATTTTCCAAGATTTCCACATTTTACTGCAAATATAAATTAATTTACAATTCATTTAGAAAGGCTTACAGAAGTTGTAAAAGATCTGAATTTCACTTTTATATAAATTTTTATTCAGAATCTTCAATAAACAAATTAAATGAATATTTTGCAATCATAAATGTAGAAGGCGAGAAATATCTGACAGAATTTACAGATTTTGAAATAGAAATAAAAGATTGCAGTGCACTAGTAGATGAGAGTTCAAAAATGATTGATTCAATCTTAAACGATGAGACATATGACAATAACAATCAGTTAAGGAAATATAAGCAAGAATTAGTAAAGGTTTCAGATTTATTGTCCGTATGTAGAAATATAAATTGCTCGTTTAAAACAATATATAAAATATTTCTACAATTCAAATCTCAATCAGCAATTAACGAAAATAATTTGATTTACAATAAATATTCACGGGAAGAAGGATTTTATAATATAAAAATATATTATAAACTAATAACGGAAAATATAAATTTATTCAAATCAGAAATTATTCACTTTTCAACTAAAGAAAACAAAGTGGATTATTTAGATATATTTGAGAATTGTTTGGAGAAATGTCTAATTTGTTCAAATGAAATTATGGCAGCTGGTGGCTTGAAATTTAGCCATTGTGGTCACAACATTTGTAGGAAATGTCAACATAAATATCAATTGACAAGAATTTGTTGCCCGTTTGAAAATAATTCCGAAATTCAAAATTCGGAAATCACCAAAAAAACAATTGAAGAATATTTATCAAGAAATTACAACAAGATTTCTAAAATTCATTTGGATAACGTTTTGGAATGTATAATTTTTATAAAGATGAATTATTCAAGTATAATGTTTGGAAATAAATCAAAATATCTTTATCGTCACGAGGAAAATTTCAACAAATTCTTTATGGAACAAAAGAAAATATTTAATGATATGGAACACATTTCTAACACAATTTATTTTATTCGAAATCGTTATTGCAAATTTATTTCAGAAAAAGCCGAAAGGAAATTAGATATTCAGCAAGCCATTTTTGACAGTTCTAATCAAATGTTTGACAATATTTTGAATATTTGCTACAAAATCGCAAAATTTGAATGGTTATATATGTGCTCATTAAATACAGAAACTGCAACAATTGATATGAAAGAATTGCACGAAGATATTATTAACAAATTTGACATTTTTGAAAGTTCGTTTCTGACAACCTTTGTAAAGGCCTCTGATAAAAATAATTCTTTCCAGATCGAAGTAGAAAATATAAGAAATTCTCTTCATTGCATGATCATTTTGTAATTTTTATAGGCTCAGGAAACTTGTAATAAATTTCTAGTTTTTATTTTGTTATTTTAATTTTCTCATTATCTAAATATTTAAATATAAATAATAAAATTTAATCGTTAACCAATAAAATAATCACAAAAAATAATAAAAAGAAATCACGTGTATGAATGTTTTTTGCTAGTTGAAAATATTTTACAAATAATATATAAAAATTTCAAAATTTCAAGTACAATTTTTTTATATATCTTTTATTGTCAGTGAAATTTTAAAATAATGTTTTTAAAAGTAAATCGATTTGTATAAAAATAATAAATAAAATTTTCAAGATCTACATTTAAAAAATACATTTAAAAAATACATTTTAAAAATCATTAAAAAATAATAAAAAATACACCAAAAAGTATTTTCTTTGTGGAATTTCTATTCATAATTTTTATAAAATTTCTCTACATCCTTCTTTTGTAAAATCTTTCATTTTTTCATTCCTTCTAGTAATCGTTTTACCTTTTTTAATGTCCTTCGTATCTATCTTGATCTTTCATTTCTCCCTTAATTATCACTTTATTTTTACTTTATTCTCTGGTTTTTAATTTATCAATTTTCCAACAAAATATAAACACCCATGGACTTACTTAAATTATTCCAAGTATTTATTTAGTTTGATTAGGCTTTGCATGTTTTCTCTGTGTTTTCTGTGTGGATGGTAAAAGGATAAAAAAGTTCTGTCTGCTCTCGGTATCTTTATCTAGTGATAAATAATAAATAATAAATCTACTAATAATTAATTCGTAATTCTGTCGAACCAAAATATATAAATACTAGTAGTGTATATAATGGGAACATCGGCTCACCCTACCCATCTAAGGTATTTACTAATTTAAAAAATCTTAACATTAACGATTTTTAACATTGAAAAAATATTTTTTTAATAAAGATGGGTACTTTGAAAAAAATAGATAGCCAAAATATGTGTGTAATAGAAACTTCAATCTAAAGATTTGTTGAATTCTAGGTAATTTTTTTATCTAGTGATGTCTAAAATAGGTGAGGGTAAGCCGGTGTTCCCATTATATACACTACTAGGCTTTAACATATAAAAATTGATAAATATAAAAATTGAAAAATATAAAAATGAAAAAATATAAAAATTTAAAATTTAAAAATTTCTAAGAGATGACTAATTACCTTAAAAATTTGTACAGGTACTAAATCGTGTATGCTGATCAATATTTCGTTTAAAAAATTTGAAAAAAAGTGACCGAAATGGGTTTTGAACTCATTGGTATTGGCAATGAAATCGAGCGCTATTACCACTAAGCTATTACTGCTATATATACTAAAAAATAAGTTGTTACTGTGTGAATATTTATTGATGAAATTAATAATTAATTATTTTTTTTATTTGTAATCTTGATGTCTTGTAATTTAAAGAATATAAAAAAATTTATGAAACAGTAAAACTGCTCTGAGAGGACAGTGGTATTTGTTTTTTTCCACTGTCTCTTCAACTATCCATTTGAATCACTGTGCTAGTCTATTCCCACTGAGCCAGCAATCTTGTTTTTAAAATTTATTTTTTCCTATTAAACACAGAAAATTAAATATTCTACTTAAAAACTAAAAGTAGTAGAATATTATGAAAATAATATTTATAAAAAAAATAGTTTGACTTGGGATTTGAACCGCTTCTCATAAAAAAAATCAATAGGTCATTTAATCAATGGAAATCTTTTATATGATATCAACTCTAAAATTTGTGACAAGTGTAGAGAGAGATATTTATTCTCAGGGTTTGATAAACATTATAGAAATTGTATTGGAATTAAAAGAATTAGAGAAACATTTTCTTGTTTATCATGTCATAAAAAATTCAAAACTAAATTTGAATTAAAAAAAACACTCTAGAGCAGTGCTTCTCAAAATTTCTGATGTGGCGTACCGGCAGATGTTTTTTTTATTCGACAGGGACCGACTAGCCAATCTAGCTATCGCAAGAGGGAAATGGGAAAAAAGCGACGACTAATCATGATGACATGAAGTCTTATTCAATTTAAGATCACTAATCATTGTCATGCAAGTCTTCCCATTGTGCCAGTAATCGGTAGCTTATTTGTGCCATTTAATTAATTGTTTATGACCCAAGAAAATAAAAATATCAGGTTGTCAGATGTGTGACATAGAGTAAAATATCAGTCAAATCTTTTAATAAAGTGCATACAATAACTGTTTCCAATTAAATTACTACCATGCTGTATTCTTTTTAGATAAATAAACAAAAAATATCAGTCACATGACCCACCTGTTTCTCATGCCATGTAATTTTACATTTGTTTATTTTCCTTTGAAAATCTCTTCGCGTACCGGCAGACTATTGTTTGCGTACCGGCACCGGTACGCGTACCACACTTTGAGTAGCACTGCTCTAGAGAATGTGGTCAAGAAAATGAAGAAAGTGAACAAGAAGATAATTGGGATGATTTTAATCACATTGATATATTTGGTTCTGAAGAAGTTGCAACATGCTCAATTTCATCATATATTAAAAAAACACTGCAATGAGATTAAAGATTCATTGGAGCAATCTATAAAAAGTTTCAAAGTGTTTAATCATCCTTTGAAGCCTGGTCATTATCATAATCATCCACGTTTCTCGACACTGAACAGGGTGTATCTATGCTGACAGGGAAACTAGTACACTTCATCGGCCACCTCATAATTTGACAGACAAATGGAACCTGTATCATTAGCTGCGGTGATTTTCTTGACTTGTAATTTCTCAATATCTGCCTCATTTGCTGGTGGAGGACCACTCTGTTCAAATTGATTCATAATACTCGTTACAAAATTGTCGAAACTTTAATCTGAAAATATGTAATCTGACGAATCGGATCTAAAATCCAGCGGCAGCAATCCACCAAATAAATTTGATATTAGTTGGCCAATAAAACTATTTCTGTTGTCTGGATCTCTTGGAGTCATAAAAAAGGAACCATCGGTTCCGTTTGTAGTACTTCCATTTTCCATTGAGTTATCACGACTAATATGAAAAGCATTCAAGGCATCATCATCATTTTCCATTGAGTTATCACGAATAATTCTTTCAAAAAAACCATCACTGCACGTCACACATTTACCATCCTGAGATATGTGAACGTCCCTGTTGCATTTAAGATCATAGTAATTATCTTTATTAATTGAAGCCATTAAAGAACCAAAATCCGAATATCAATTTTATTAACCTTCGCACAAAATCAAATTCACAAAAACCCTTTTAAAATTTAAACAATAATTCTACAAAACTTTCAGAATTCGAAAAACTCCAACCATCCAAAAATCGATACAAATCCAAATCGACACGACAAAAATCAAAACCTGACTAATAATTCGACAATTGTCCGCGTCTGTGTTGGCACACAAATCAAATGCAAAAACGTAAAAAGCGCACGCCGGAGCGAAATAAACTAATAATTCGACAATTGTCCGCGTCTGTGTGCGCACACAAACCAAATCCAAAAAAAATGTAAAAAGCGCATACAGGCGCGAGAACCGATAATTAACCACAGAGGTTCAAGGTTCAATATTATAAAATATAAGATTATAACGGATATCACCGAATAGTATCAGTGATACTATAAAAATAATATCATCAAAAAAAAATATATTAGATATTATAGTTAGTATAGTGATATTATTCAGTGCTTTGGTCATTTTAATAAAAAATAAGTTTAGATAATTATCAAAAATTTATTCATCATCATCATCCAAATACTCAACGTCCTCATAATAATCATTTTCATCAAGTATAGACTCGTTATTTAATCGGGATTCGGTGTTTGAAGAAATCCACGCCTTACAGAACTCCACTCCATATACATCGTGTTTGGCAATATGCCAATCCTCATAATTTTCGCTAATATGGTGATATTATTTAAATAGTATCACTAAATATAAATGAATTTAGTTATGGTGTAGTATTAATGATACTATTAGGTCTAGTGATACTATTTGGTAATATACGTTAGTTAAAACAAAATATCGGAGGGGAAATGAATTAAATCAAAACTTTCTAAATTCAGAAATTTCAACTAATTATAAATATTTATTTTCAATGAAAGGATTCAAAAGAATGAATAAAGATATAGTAACCGAGTTGCAAGAAAATCAAGAAAATCGTGAACAACAATTAGGAGAATAAAATTTAATTTTCCATTCTTTCCAGAGTATTGAAATAAATTATTGGAAGGGAAGACCACCAACTCCTAGATCTTATATATCAACACCATTCACTTCGAAATATATTATAAATGTCAAAAATAAAGATAACAAATGTTTCCTATGGGAAATTTTATCAGCTCTACATCCCCAAACAACATAAGTCCGACCGAGTATCTAAATTTCGACAACATGAAAATGAAATAATATTTTGAGAAGATTTTGAACATCCAATGAAAATAGAGCACATGTCAAAATTTGAAAAATTGAATCACCTTAGAATTAATATTTATGAATTAGATGGGGAGAAAATCATACCAATTTATATTTCGAAAGAAACAATTTCTGATACAATAAGCTTATTAATATTAGAAAAGGATTCAATTTCTCATTATGTTTGGATAAAAACTTTTCAAAGTTTTATGAGATCTCAATCATCAAGTTCTAATAAAGTTAGAGGACACACTTGTGAAAAATGTCTTTATTATTCAACTTTTGAAAATGTAAAAATAAAACATGAAAGATTATGTCAACAAAATGAACCAGCACTAATTAAAATGCCAACTCTCTGTGAGATGAAATTTAAAAAATTATTCAAATTTATTAGAATCTCTTGTTACAATTTATGGACATTTTGAACCTATTAATATAAAACAAGATTTAGAACAAGAATACATGAATATTATAGATAAAAATGATTTAGTAGAATCTTGGTTTAGATATGCTGGATTTGAAAATGAATTGGATAAAATGAAAGATTTTCTCAAGATGAATAAAAAATCTTTTACAATAACAATGGCTCAACAACTTCCATCAACATATCATCTATTTATTAAAAGTAATTATCCTGAAATAATTAAATCATTTGAAATAACATATCGAGGAACTTCAGCACAAGATACCCTAGATCATTTTGTTGAAAATATAAATTCATGAGAACATTTATTATTCAAAAAATTACAAACGAATTATCCAATCAATTTTTCATCACCACAAGTCACAGAATATGAAAATTCTGAAATTTGTTGGATGTGTAATCAAGGTTTCCACACAAATCAAGATTTGTCTGGAAACCAAGATAAAGTTCCCGATCATGATCATTTTAAACAAATAAATAATTACAGAGGTGCAGCACATAGATCATGTAATTTAAATTGTAAAAAACCAAAATTTATATCAATCATATAATATGATTCATATTTCATAATTTATTTGGATATTATATACACTTATTTATAAAACATTTGGCAATCAATGCAAAAATTATTTTCAAGGTTATTGGGTTGACAAAAGAAAAATACAAGTGTGTAGAGTATGGATGTTTAAAATTCATAAATTCATTAAATTTCTTTTTAACAAGTTTAGATTCAATTGCAAAAACAATGAAATTTGATCAAGATTTGTTAATAAATCAAGATTTGTTAACAAATCAAGATTTTAAACACACTATAGAGCATGTTTAATTAAATATAATATTCCAATAGAAGAATATCAAACTTGTTTAGCTAAAGGAATATAACCATATGATTATATGGATTCATTTGATAAATGTCTCGAAACAGAATTACTACGTTATATGTGTACATTATAGACTTTTACAATTTTATCTCAAACATGGAATGAAGCTTACAAAAGTTCATAACATTATAAGCTTTAAACAGAAACCTTTCATGAAAAAATATATTGAAAATAATATTGAAATGAGAAATGCGAGTAAGCGAGTTGGTGATGAATTTGGAGATAACATGTATAAATTATTAAATAATTCAGTCTTTGGAAAGACAATGGAAAATATTGACAAGTATACAAAGATTAAATTATTAACAAATAATCAAAAAGATTTGGCAAGATATAATCGAATTATTTTAAAGCCAACATTTAAAAATGCACAAAGATTTTCAAGTAAATTAATTGCAGTGGAAATTGGAAATTATGAAAAAAACATACAACAAACTAATGTTTATTGGATATAGTATTTTAGAACTATCAAAACTTTAAATGTATGAAACTTATTATGATGTATTACAACCACATTTTCAAGATAGAATATCAATGCATGCAATGGATACAGATTCAATGTTTTTAAAAATTTATTCTTCAGATGTCTTTTTGTTTTGTTACGTAGTAGGGTAATACATGGAGCCGGAAACAGAGAACTATTACGTAATCGATGGCGTCACAAATGAAATTACGTCATACCCCGCCCCCTACCCGGGGTGTTTTTTTAATTTTTTCTTGAAATTACATAACAAAGGCATATTACACAACAATGACAAATTACATAACAAAGGACTGTTACACAACAAAGACTTATTATATAACAAAGGAATAAATTTAAACAAAGGACAAAAGAAGTATGGTAATGCGGGGAGCCGGGAACAAAGAAATATTACGTAACCAATGACGGCATAGACGAAATTACGTCATACCCATACATACTCGGAGGTGTTTTAATTACATAACAAAGGCAAATTACGTAATAAAGGGCTATTACACAACAAAGACTTATTATACAACAAAGGGATAAATTTAAACAACGGACAAAACAAGTAGGGTAATGTGTGGAGACGGGAACAAAGAACTATTACGTAATCGATGACGTCACAAAGGATATTGTGTCATACCCCGCCCCTACCCGGGGTGTGTTTTTTAATTTTTTTGAAAAAAAATTCTTTTTTAATTTTTTTAAAATTACATAACAAAGACGTATTACGTAATACAGGACTACTGCGTAACAAATACATATTATATAACAAAGGCATATTACATAACAAAGACATATTACGTAACAAATGAATGGATTTGAACAAAGGAATAAATTTAAACAAAGGAGTGTTACTTAACAAAGACACATGACTCATCATACTTCTTAAATATATTACGTTGCGGAATTTTAAAATTTTAATATATTTTAAAAACTTATTTTGATGCTAAAGTTGACAAAATAAAATTATTGTACATGCATCATCATATATAGTCTATCCGACAAAATATTCTGTCCCCCTAACGTAAAGGTCACAAAGGTACGGCTAAAACTTTAACATATTATTACACACACACAATGTCTAAAAAATATTATTAGTGTCCACACATGGTTTTGGTCATTCAACAAGTTAGCGTTCCTATCTATAACTCATTTTAAAGTCTACTGTAAGATCTATCTACTGATATATCGTTATTATTGCTAAAGATATTAACACGCGAGGAGTAGGTTTTGATTTTTTGTACAATGTGATTTATGAATTGAGTTTTTAGGGTTTTAATAGAAATTCTGTAATTTTGGTAGAAATTAGATTTTGGTTTGATTTGTTTTAAACGGAATTATTGGTGGGGTTTTTAAATGGATATTTTGGAAGAAATAAGTTTGGTTTAAAATGGTTGGATTTTTTGAATGAAATTGGAAAACTTTTCGAAATTGGAATAAAATTGGATAAAGTTCCTTGTTAAAATGGCTTCAGGTGTCAAATGTGATCCTTCTTATTTCGATGAAACCAGTGAATTCATTGAAAATGGCAGAAAATTTGGTGGAGTATTGGTTCACTGTCTTGCTGGAATATCAAGAAGTGGAACTATTTTGACGGCTTATTTAATGAAACATTTTAAAGTTGGTCCAAACGATGCGATTGAGACAATTAAGGAAAAGTCATTTATATGTCCAAATGATGGATTCATGAAACAATTAAAGATATATTTCAACATGAATTGTAGTGGTGATTACAAAAGTGATGAGTACAAACAATTTATCCGCTTATTTTCTCCAGATGAAATCATCAAATGCACAAATACAGTTTCTCAAGGTCAATTTAATTTATCAGCATCTTCAAATCGATTTGTTTGCAACACGGAAATCAGAAATTATTCAATTGAAGAATTATCCAACCGATTTTCTCAGTTGTCCGAATTATATGACTATCAGGGTACTTTGACGTTTATTTCATGGATACCAGAAACAATGAAAATCAATCGTCTGTCCTTCTTAATTAGTTTAATGACATTTGTTTTCTCTGACAATTGCAATATTATTAACAGTTTTAAGTCAATGTCCTATTTTGAGGAAAATAAAAGCTTGATTCAGGCGTTTGAACTTTATCTAAAACATGGTAGCAGAGCGTGTTTCTGGCTAGCCAGCCGGACCAAGGTAATAGATTATTGTAAAATGTATTTTTTCGTATTTATGTATAATGATAAAAAATGTAATGACAAATAATATTTTTAAAATCGAAATTGAAACAAGTGAAGGGATTTATGATTACGGGTTTGGAAAGTTATCAGCTATTCAAGCTAGAGCTATAAATCATATTGTTAAAGGTCGTGATGTAATTGCTCAAGCAGAATCCAGTACTGGTACAACGTCATTAATCGCGATATCCTCATTGCAATTAACTGATAGCGATCTTCGTGAAACTCAAATGTTAACACCTTTGCCGACTAGAGAATTGGCACAACGAACACGAAAGAGATTACGTGATTATTTTGTGAATTATTTTATGAATTATAATATGTATGTTATATATTTTGAAACATTTCCCCTAGGACCTGCCCTCCCTAACCCCATTAGAGGTGGATTGGCGCGGGTATTTGTCATAACATTACCAGGGAAGACAATTACTCTCGAAGTTGAATCTAGTGACACGATAGAAAATGTTAAAGCGAAAATACAAGATAAAGAAGGTAGTCAACCTGACCAGCAACGATTAATTTGCGCGGGAAAACAATTAGAAGATGAGCGAACATTATCTGATTATAATATTCAAAAGGAGTCTACTTTGCCGTTTAGTTTTGCGATTGAGGGGTGGAATGCAAATATTCGTGAAGACACTGACAGGAAAAACAATAACTTTGGAAGTAGAATCAAGTGATACTATTGAGAAGGTAAAGGCTAAAATTCAAGAAAAAGAAGGGATACCCCCAGGGCGACAAAGACTTAATTATGCCGGGAAAATATTAAGAGATGGCCTTAACGTTATTAGATTATAACGTTAGGAAAGAAGCCACGGTACATCTGGTTTTGGGTCTGGCAGGGGGAAGTCCAGTATCAGATGCGGAGTTCGAGGCAGGTTACAAGAGACGAACCGGGTGGAAGATTTCGTTAGGGCGTCTACGTAACCGGGCCTTAGGAGATGGATCGGACCCTGGGGAAGATCAGAGGAGAATGGAGGCATACGAAGATAAGTATGAGGAGGTCATAAACGAATTGGAGGAGCTGAGGAATAATGCTCGGGAGTTAGGGCGGGAGAAAGAAGAAAAGGAAATTGAGGCAGATCTGAAACGGTTAGAAGCGGACTTCAGCAGAATCGGTGATCTGGTCCTCACGCAGAAGGAAGAGAGTTTTAGAGTGGAGTCGCGGAAGGGCACCGAAAAATCATTTAGGAGCGAAGAGCCCAATGAGAAACAGAAGTGCATAATGGGTTTGAAACCCTTGCAGCTGCCGATCTTTAATGGAAAGGTAATAGAATATCCTGGATGGAGGGCAATTGTGAGAGCCTGCATCGAGGACACGGATGAGCCGAATGAGAGAAAGTACTTGTACCTGAGACAGTACTTGGAAGGGAAGCCGCTGCAATTAATTGCCTATATTGGATATGGCTCGCAGGCTTTCGAGGCGGCGATAAAATTACTTGATGAAAGGTATGGGGGACCAGAAAGATCCTATTCCATGATGCTGGATGCGGTGCAGAGGTTCTTCCCAGTGAGGCTCAACGTCTTGGAGGACCTAGAGCGGTTTGAAGAGCTGCTAGGAAACCTCATCCTGAATTTCAAGGATCAGAAGAGGGAAGGCGAGTTGAACAACGGAATGTTGTATCACCAACTGCTGAAGAAGCTGCCAGAGACCATGCTGATTCAGTGGTCACGCCATTGTGATTCGGGGAGAGAGGGAAATGTGCAAACGCTAGCCGAATGGATCAAACAAGAAGCCGATAGGCATCGAAAAGCCTTGAATATATTGTTTGGGGAGAGAACTCCAGGGAGTAGGAAGGATGTGGGGACATTGAAAAGGTTCACAAACTTCATGGAGAGAAAACCAATTGCAAGAAATCAAGCTTCAAGATGTTCGCATTTGGCTCAGAGTTATTTTGCGGTAACTGAAATGTTAAATGACGAGTTACATGCAGTTCGGGGAATTGAAGGCACAAAACTCGACAGGAGTAAGTCATCTAATGACGAGCAAGGAGCTCAGAGTCATTTAGATGGGCAAATAACCAATTCTGGGGAAACTAACGAATTAATTAACGGCATTGCAATCAGACAAAATTTCTTTGAGAATAACGAAATAGATTCCATAGATGTAATAAATCCTTCCGATTCAAAAAATGAGTCAGATATCGAAAATAATGAAGATGAAAATGACGGAGAAATGATTATTCATGATGTAGATAATTCTGAAGAAATGGATTATATTAAAGAATGTGAGGGAAATGATGAAACACATGAAAACAAAAATGCTAGCGAAGATGGAGATAGTGAAAGCAATGAATGTGATAATTTACAATCTAACGATATTATAAATCAAGATGAAATAGAGCAAAATCGAGTCAAGGAAAACGAGAATAATTATTCTGAATTTATAAAAAATAATACCGAACTATTAGACAAAGCTATTGATAAAGGAGACCAAGTTACAGCAGATGAATTAGAAAATATTGTCAAAAGTCACAATCAAGAAGAAAATTTTGAAAGTAAAGATGATGAAATTGAAGTAGATGTGCCAGACAAGAATGAAAATCATAATAGTCATTTAAACACAGATGTTGTCGACATTAATGTTATCGAAAGACCGAATTCTTTGGTAGAAGATAATTTTCAAAACATGGAAGACTTAGTTAATGTTCAAGCGGATTTTGCTTCCTCAGAAAATCATTTAGAAACTGATCGAATTATGCCAGATCTTAGAGTCGACATTGTTAAAGATCATACATCCGACACAGCTAAAGATTCTGAACAAAATACATTCACTCAACCAACGTCTGCTGTAGATGATATCATTGAAGACTATTCACCTGGTTCCCCTTCATTAAATGAAATGCAACAGGGAAAAGTGGGGACTATTGAATTGGCGAAACATGCAGGAAGGATAATGGAGATATTGCAGCGAAACAGAATGAAAAAAGGCAGGGGCTTGGTCGAGTATGGCGATGGTGGGAGGAGAATCCACCATGATGTATCCAGAAAGGTGCGTGGTGCGGCGGCCTAACCATAGCAAGATGGGTGTGTGAGGGGTATTGGAGATATGCATAAAGAAAATTTCCCCTGAAGTAATTGGGTGGTTGATCCGCTAGAAGGGATCAAGGAAGGGGGAAATGTTTCGACCAGTCAGAGGGGGATTGCCTCTGACTGGCATTTATTTGGCTTTTTTCTATCGCGTCTGTGTGCGCGGTCTGGTTAGACCGATTCTTGTTGGTGTGCGCACACAGACGCGAGGAGTAGGTTTTGATTTTTTGTACAATGTGATTTATGAATTGATTTTTTAGGGTTTTAATAGAAATTCTGTAATTTTGGTAGAAATTAGATTTTGGTTTGATTTGTTTTAAACGGAATTATTGGTGGGGTTTTTAAATGGATATTTTGGAAGAAATAAGTTTGGTTTAAAATGGTTGGATTTTTTGAATGAAATTGAAAAAACTTTCGAAATTGGACTTTTTGAATCGAAAATTGGAATTGTGTTTTTTAAAAATTGGATAAAGTTCCTTGTTAAAATGGCTTCAGGTGTCAAATGTGATCCTTCTTATTTCGATGAAACCAGTGAATTCATTGAAAATGGCAGAAAACTTGGTGGAGTATTGGTTCACTGTCTTGCTGGAATATCAAGAAGTGGAACTATTTTGACGGCTTATTTAATGAAACATTTTAAAGTTGGTCCAAACGATGCGATTGAGACAATTAAGGAAAAGTCATTTATATGTCCAAATGATGGATTCATGAAACAATTAAAGATATATTTCAACATGAATTGTAGTGGTGATTACAAAAGTGATGAGTACAAACAATTTATCCGCTTATGTTCTCCAGATGAAATCAACAAATGCACAAATACAGTTTCTCAAGCTCAATTTAATTTATCAGCATCTTCAAATCGAATTGTTGGCAACACGGAAATCAGAAATTATTCAATTGAAGAATTATCCAACCGATTTTCTCAGTTGTCCGAATTAGATGACTATCAGGGTACTTGGACGTTTATTTCATGGATACCAGAAACAATGAAAATCAATCGTCTGTCCGTCTTAATTAGTTTAATGACATTTGTTTTCTCTGACAATTGCGATATTATTAAAAGTTTTAAGTCAATGTCCTATTTTGCGGAAAAAAAGCTTGATTCAGGCGTTTGAACTTTATCTAAAACAATTATTATTATTATTATTATTATTATTATTATTATTATTATTATTATTATTATTATTATTATTATTATTATTAATATTATTATTATTATTATTATTATTATTATTATTATTATTATTATTATTATTTTTATTATTATTATTATTATTATTATTATTATTATTATTATTATTATTATTATTATTATTATTATAATTATTATTATTATTATTATTATTATTATTATTATTATTATTATTATTAAAATAAACAGTACAAGCTTTGTGATACCCAGTGCAAATCCCAATAGTAGACTAGTTTCGATCTTTTGGCTCTCATCAGTACTATGCAGGAGACGCGAAGATTTCTCTTCGCGCCAGGTAAGTATACTATATTGTTGATTCAACTCTATTGCATACTTTCCCCGGTACACTGGAAATCACATCGCTTGCAAAATAGCTTGGTCACAGAAAAAATCTGTAAACTTGTAAACATGGCGTATGAAAAATCATAATCACCTCTGCGGACTAAAAAATTAGTCGATACACAGAAACTGTTTACAAGTGCATCCGATTACCTTTAGCATTTTTAACTTATAAAGTAATGGTGTAAAATATTTTTGTCGGATGTCTCACTTGAATAAAATAAACAGTACAAGCTTTGTGATACCCAGTGCAAATCCTAATAGAAGACTAGTTTCGAGCTTTCGGCTCTCATCAGTACTATGCAGGAGACACGAAGATTTCTCTTCGCGCGTTTTCATTATTATTATTATTATTATTATTATTATTATTATTATTATTATTATTATTATTACTATTATTATTATTATTATTATTATTATTATTATTATTATTATTATTATTATTATTATTATTATTATTATTATTATTTTATATACTACGAGCTCGGGTTTCCTTCATATCTCGGGTTCTCCATTGGCCGGGTTTCCTATTAGCTCGGGTTTTCTATTAGCCAATTAACTAATTAATTAACGTTTTCTGTTTTTACACATTTGAATGCTTTTCGACCCTTCCTAACCATTTTCTGATAAATCTCTAATCATCATTTGGTTGACCATTAGCTAATCTATACCTGTCCCGTTTTCCTAATTCGATTTCGATGATCTTACAATTTATTGATTTTTCTCGGATTTCCGGATTCTTGCCCTCCGTAATTGCTTTTGGCATTTTCTAATACTGCTTCCATCACACTTTCCTATACTATCAATTCTGTGCATGATCACGCTTTTATTTGTCTTTTTTCTTCACTTATTAACCTAAATTTTATTTAAATTAATTTTAATTTACAGACCTCAACAATATCATTAATTATTTTATTATCAATAATTGTTTTATTTATTATTCTTTTATTTTTCTAGCTGGCAGATTTTTCGAATGCCTTATTTCTCTCTTAACTGTGTTGGTGATTGCAACGTTTGCGTTCCTCGATCTTATTATACGTGTTTCGTTTATTCTCAAGGTGTTGTGCACATTATTTTGTATTATTTGGTGTATGATCATAGATTTTAATTGAACTTGGTGTAGCTTTTATGCTAAGCTCTAAATATTTTTGCTCTGACTGCAAATTTCCTAGTTTAAGCCGAACAGTAAGAAAGTAATGCATTCTGGGTTATGGTAGAAACAGCATAGAGGAGTGTAATTTTGTTAACCTGTACCAAACCACTATATTTGTTATCATGTTTTCGCGTCTCGTAGTTACTCTACTTATATTTTGCGAATGCCATACAGTGATGTAGTGGTACACCGGAAGTATAATTATTGCTGGCTTTAAGTCGTTCTATCTTCCACATTGCGGTCGTCCACATCGACACGGGAGTCTATCGGATTAACGCCACATAACTGCTAAATTGCTCCAGTTTCCCAGTGGTTTACTGTAGTGATAAATTTACTATCTTGTATGTAGTACCGGTGGGTCTAAAAATTGTTCATGTGCATTTATGAAGAAAGAATTTGATTTCGGTGAGAATAGAAAACAAAACTAAGGACCTTTAAAATAAAAATTTTTAATGAATCAATCAAACCATTACATTGACGTAAAAGATAAATTAAAAATTACTCACTTTAAATTAATTCAAAATTAAAGTGACAATATTAGGAAAAGCTTATTTGTTTCAATAATTGACATTTATTTTAATTAGAAAAGTTATTGTTTAAAATTTAGTAAGATCCTTTATTTTTTTTGAAAATTGCTTATAGTAGCAGATAGATACAATAATTTAATTTGATATGGCATTATCGCAAAATGATCCAGTGTCATATGCAAATTCAGAAGACTATGTTACTGAGCATTTGGAATTTGACTGGACAATAAATTTTGATAGAAAACTAATTGAAGGATCAGTAAATCTACAGCTGAAAAACTTAACCAAAAAACAAGCTGACTTAGTAATTCGAATTGAAATATTAATAATTTAGAAGTTTCTATTTAGAAATTAGATACGAAATATCTTGCTATTAAAAAAATTTCAGTAAACGGAACGGAAACCAAATTTGATATTGTAAATTGTAAAGTCGAAGCTCTAGGGTCGTGTTTAAAAATTCCAATTGGAATAAGTGATGAAAAGTAAACATGACTTTTTATCTAGTTATTTGTTGTATTAATTGATATGTAGGATTTCTGTTTGTATTCAATATGCCACCACTGATAAATGTACAGCTCTTCAATGGCTGATTTCGGAAGCGACTGTTGGAAAAAAGCATCCATATTTATTTAGTCAATGTCAAGCAATACACGCTAGAAGTCTTTTTCCATGCCAAGATAGCCCGAGCGTAAAATCGACTTATTCTGCTAAGGTTAACAATTTATAAATAATTATTATCAATTTATCTTTTTAAAATAATATAAAATATTTTCGTCTTCATGAGTTAACAGATTACAATTAAAATAGATATTTGTATATAATTAATTCTATAATAGGTTAAAGCTCCCGTTCAATTCAATGTTTTAATGAGTGCTATTAAAAGTGGAGATCCTACTAAAGAAGGAGATTATTTGATACACAAATTTGAACAGAAAGTTAATATTTCTAGTTATCTTGTTGCTGTTGTTTGTGGAAATTTGGCTGGGAAGTAAAAACAACGAATAGAAAATAAATAATAACACGTTTAATTTAGAAAGCTAAGTGCCCGTTCAACTGTTTGGTCAGAACCAGAAATGGTGGAGAAAGCCGCCAATGAGTTTGCAGACACTGAAAAATTATTATCTATTGCTGAAGGAATATGCGGCGATTATGTTTGGGGCATATATGACATATTAGTTTTGCCCCCTTCGTTTCCATATGGGGGAATGGAAAATCCATGTCTTACATTTGTAACTCCAACACTTTTGGTAAACACTTATTCATATAAAACATATTTAGAATTTTACCGATTAGGTTGGGGATAAATCCCTTGTGTTTGTAGTTGCTCATGAAATCACTCATTCATGGACAGGAAATTTGGTAACCAATAAAACATGGGAAGATTTCTGGTTAAATGAGGGTCATACTCGATATATCGAAAGACTGATAATGGAGAAATATTATGATTCTGAACTGATAAGGCATCTGTTAATTGATATCGGTTTAGCGGACCTCCAGGAATCAGTATGTGATTATTAAATGAATTATTAACTGATGTGTTTGCCAGCTTAATGGATACGGAAGAGGTCATGGATTTAATCAACTTGTTCCCTCCCTTGTCGAGTGTGATCCAGATGATTCTTTCTCACGAGTACCCTATGAAAAAGGATCAAATTTATTATTTCATTTAGAAAACATTTGTGGCAAAGGTTTATTTATTTTAATTTAGTAATATAAATCCAATTGTGAGTCATTATTTTAATTTTTTAAACAAATATACCCGAAACTACCTTTTTCATGCAATTTTAAGCCAATCCATTTATTTCTCTGGAATTCATATATTTGGATACTGTTTTCAAGACTCGTTCATGTTTTTATTTCTTGCTGCATTCGGTCTGGTACGGCAATAATAGAAAACACAACACTGAACCTCTATTTTAAATACGGCATCATGTCAGCTACTTATGCTAATTGGATTAATTATATTGCTGAAATAAATGTTTTTTGAAAAATTATATAATTATTTATTAGAACTTGACAGATTAATCGGTAACATTCACAATCGGGCTAATTATTAGGACAATCTGCAATCGGCTGCCCATCCAGTGCCAATTGTTCAAAATCAAGAATTCAGAATATTCAGAATATTTACTCTGACTTGACAACAAAATATAAAGTCCAAAAACAAAAAATATATTAATTTTATATAATTACTTATGTCAATATAACATATAGAAACACATTGCTTTTTTGTATTCGTGATAAACATTTTTGAGCGATAGCAAAAGACCGTGACATATCATTAAACTATATTATCGTTCCCAATGTGAAACATGGGGCGTTCGTAGGAAGAACTTCTAGGTAAGCTTCGCTACGTTTGATCTTTTAAATATAATTAATAAAGTGCAATTAAAAACCCACTTATACCGGCAAGCCTACTCTTAATATACAGATCAATTATTATAAAGTGAAGGATTTGTAGGCAATCTGTACTATCGACAATAAAGAAAAGTCCAGTCAGTCAAGCTCTAGTATTCATCATTGAACATTTTCAGATAGTTGAAATTAAGGAATGCATTTTAAAATATTCGTGAATTTGAATTCAAATTAAGCAATCAAATAGGAATAGGAATTACAAATATTTTCCCGTTTAGGTATTGTTTGAAATATTCATGAATAGCAAGTAACACGTTCCTTGTCACATATTATCCTTTCATGGCCTGATAAATATCTAAATCAGACCTGCACAACATGCGACTCTTGAACACTATCTAAAAATCTTCTAAAAAGGTAACAATAAATTGATATATTTAAAAAATAAATCTAGTCTATATTGTATATTATGCCAATGTGTAATATGAGTATACAGTATAACTACCCATTCGGCCTCAACTATTTCCCCTGAAATTTTTGGCTCTCGACTCTTAAGTTGTGCAGGCCTGGTCATGATACGTATGGCATTGAATTAACACAGGTACAGTAACTATATCTAGCATATGGATCTGCAAATAAAAGTGATATTATCCCTCGGGCAATCAAGTATCAAGACTTCACACACTTTGGTTTTGAGTGTGGAAAGCGTTTTGCAATTTTTTTCCATGAAATTTTCTTTACACATCCAGTTATTATCTGATAACGAAAATTTATAATTTTGTCATAAACTTTAATAAATCTTCTGTAATATTTTGTTATGCATAAGAACAATATCAGAATTTTTGATTTCTTTTATCTTTTTATCGTTTCTCTGAATACTATTTGCTCTTACAGACAATTGACCTTTGTTTTCCAATATCATTTTTGCAATTGCGTTTTCAATTTGTGCTAATTGTACCGATAGGTCAGGCTGTCACCTTTTGTTATATTGAACTTTAGTATTCATTATCTTTGTAAATTATCTTGATAATTATTTGCACATTACTCATGCGTACCAGCCATCAATTAAATTTACTAACTGTGTTTTTAGTTTGAATGCAAATTTCTTTGCCATAATTAATTAGTGTATCTATTTTCATTATTTACCGTCAGTCTTTATTGTATCGCTTTCAGATTACCCAAAATAAATAGACCGTGAATTTTATTGATATCACACGACGCGTAAAGAAATAAATAAGTATTGTGCATCACAGTTTTTAATAATTTAATGTGTTAGATTTTTGAATACATTTGATAGTACTTGGAATAACTTTTCATATTTTCAATGGATAAAACACATAAAATTAATTAAATAAAGTTGATATATATTAAAATAAAATGGTCGTATAAAATAATACTTACAATATATACAGCTACACTTTACCAAATAACCAATCACAATACTAACTGACAAACCAACAACTAAAATATTCTTAAATTTGCAGATGTCATTTCCCAATTCTCATTATTTCTAGTATCATATTTTCCTTCTCGGGTCAAAACATTTATTAATAAAATAAACAAATACACAAAATTCTGTTTTTTTTCAATTCAAACTTTAAAAATTATGAAAGTTTTAAATTTTTAAAAATTTTTAAACTCACAAAGTTGAAATCAAACAACAATTTAATAAATTTTCCACTAAATTGTGTTTACTAATATTAATCAATTCCTTCAGTCGATAGTGATCAGGAACTTGAAAACGGAGATGACGGACAGTTATTCCAATGTATGTGGCATTGCACCCATGACATAAATATTCATAACCAAGATCCGAACACCACCTAAGTAAGAATTAAAATCCACTAATAAACACGAAGGTAAAAAACAGGAATTAGTTACCACCTTCCAACGTTGAAATGTAAACCTAAACAAAAAACTGTGCTTGCTGATATAAATCAATTCCCTCAGTCGACAGTTATCCAGAACTTGAGAACGGAGATGACGGGCAGTCATTCTAATGAATATGGCATTACACTCATGACATATATATTCAAAACCAAGATCTGAACACCATCTAAGAAAGAACCGAAATAGACCAACTTCACAATTTATATCACACATATCCAATCCAATCATTGATAGTTTTTCTTTCATTAATTTTCTACATCTCTTCAGCAATTCCAAAGTGCTTCTATTGAGAATCGGAAAAAACAAAGAGTAACTTTCAAATTTATCATAACAATCACTAAATAATGACATTGATTTAAATCTAACGAAAAGCACCAAATCCAATATATATATTTTACTACAATATATTTCGACAGAATCACTGTCATCTTCAGGTAGAATTGAAAATCAAACTAAATCAATATAAATTGCTCTTATTTAAACAAATTAATTAACTAATTCAATATGAATTAAATATGAATTAAATATTAATTTAAACCATATAACAATGTATTTAATTATTTAATTATTATATATTTTATTATAGGTAAAATCTTTTGAATTTTAATAATTATAATAATAAATAATAAATAATAAAAATGACAAAAAAAATAAAAAATATCACATATTTTAATTGTTTATTAACCTATAAAATTATAAAATAACTTTTTCGGCCTCTATCTCTGTCAGCCATTTGTCCTCGTTGGGATTTTGTCTCGCTCAGCCTTTTGTCTATGTCGGTCTTTTTTCCATGTCGGCCTTTTAGTTTTTGGCCTTTTGTCGTACACCCCTATTTTTTTAATAATAATTTGAAATAATTGAAATTGTCTTTTATCTTTATCTGAGAGTTATTTCTGTTTCTCTGTTTCGCCCGGTAATTTTTCACGGGTTAAACCTAGTCTAGTTAATAATTCATTTTTATATAGATCAAATGTTGCGTTGGTTAAAATGCTATTTTGAGCATTACAAATATAAATCTCTTACAACTGAAGAATGGAAAGCATTCTTTTATAAATACATGATTGATAAAGAAAACGTTCCAAAAGCTACTCTTGATTCTGTAAACTGGAAGGAGTGGTTTTATGGGCAATGGAAAATTCCAGTTGACCATAAGTAATTAAAAACATTCATTTTTTAAAATTTTATGCATTCCGCCAGACTTA
Source organism: Schmidtea polychroa (assembly GCA_959609185.1). Classification (NCBI taxonomy): domain Eukaryota; kingdom Metazoa; phylum Platyhelminthes; order Tricladida; family Dugesiidae; genus Schmidtea; species Schmidtea polychroa. The sequence goes on from CAUHTR010000061.1 coordinate 85,094, forward strand.
ATCGTCATTTTGCTGTTGTCAGTGAAGAACTTGCTGACAAATGGATTCAATTGAAAAATGAAATATCAGATTCTGATAAAAAGAAATTATTATCTGAATATCAATCTCTATTACCGCATCAACAATATTATTTTTTGCAAGTGACGATTTATATTTATTAATATGTTATATTATATTTTATGTTATTTTTGGTATAGGTTCTCAATGATTTTAGAGAAGCAAAATTAGATTCCCATGTCATTGAAACAATGGGTAATTTGTACAAATATACTACTAGTTCGAATAGTGAAATATTATTCGGGTATGTTTTGATGGAATGTATTTTTTTAAATTTGGTTTTCAAATACTAATCGTACTTGTTAATGTACTGCTCCTCTCAGTAAATTAATCTTTCATGGTGTTCAAATTTTTGACTTGATTTCAGAAATCCGCATTTCTTAGAATTCAATTTCTACATATTTTCCAAATCATAACGTTCACAATATTTGTTTTTGTATATAACATAAAATTCTTAACTTTTAAACCAAAAAAAAATTCTGATAAAATGGACAAAATTTGTAAATTTATTTCCAAATATAAAATCTCTTACAAGAAATCCAAATACAGTAAACAAATGCAAACATATAGATATTATTATATATATAAAATGCTAATTTATTATTATTACTTCTAATTATTTATTATATTCAATATTAATATTTTTTTTATATAATCAATAAATAATACAATTGATAAATTTGTTTAAAAATCCTTGATTTTGTTGAGGATACCTAAATAAACAATTTATAAATAAATAAATAAAATTACCTGGGGGAAGATCGTCATGACAAACGGGACGATCTATGGGAACTTAGAAAAGAAAACGGATGAAAAATGGAAAAATAAAGGAAATAAAAGGAATCAAATATGAAAATAAAGACCAAGGTCAGTACTAATTAATTAGTACAAAAAGGAAAAGGAATTTTGAAATCAGGAAAAAAGGAAAACAACAATATTATTACCTCAACAGCCTGCCAGTGATAACGTAATTGCTGGAAGGAGGCGGTCAAACACAAAAGGGAAAAGGAAAAATATCTCGACATCTGTCAGAGATAAGGCTGACATAGCGGGGAACGCAGAAGAAAATGGAAATAGGAAAACAAAATCTGTTGCCAGTGCCATAAACAAAACAACTATATAAAGGAAAACCAGTGGACGAGAAATTAGAAAAAATAGTAGAAGGAAAACAGAACGAAATGGAGAACAAAACGAAACGAAATTAGAGACAAAAAGTGAGCAAAATTAGAGACGAAAAAAGTTTAAAAGGAGAATCAAAACAGAGTGAAAACAGTAGTGACGAGAATCTTTTATAAGATTGAATATGAAGTGAAAGTGGAGTAAATATATTGTGTGGTCAAAGCAAATAGAACAATCGATCAACGTATCCTGTAATTGAGTAGTTGACGGCTAGTAATTATTGTTGTGATTACAGAAAGGGCTATTCTTCACGTAGTGTCGAAACAAGTTCTGTGTGATAAATTGGTTTATTGTTAATTGGTTGTAATTGGAATTTGTGCGATATAGTGTGAATATTAATAAAGCTTATTGTGTTCGAGAGTGTTGAATTGTGAATTGATAAACACGCTTTGGAGTCAGAGTAAAAGGTTGAACATTTAAATTTATCACCAACTCAATAACCCAACAATTTATATAGTTATTATATCCCACCTGATGATGACAGGAAAACTGTCGAAATATATCGTGAAAAGAATGTTTGATTGGCGTTATCTTATAATTATTTTTGTTGCTATTGTCAATTTATTGGTTAATATTATTATTAAATTATTATTTAATAATATAATAAATAGCATATTTAATGTTAATAAGAAATTCATAATAATGTTAAATACGAAAATTCAATTTTTTTATTTCTATTTGTTTTATATAGTAATAATCATAATATTATTATTTATTTAATAATATTATCCTGTCATTGGCATAATTAAACCTTGTTTAATGTTATTGTCATCGTTGATCCTTCTGGGTAGCATTGTTACATCTTTCATTGAATAATCAAATTCATCCTGTGCTCTGTTTATCGTGGAGGGTAAATATTATTGATTGTAGAACCTGGTTATTTATACGATGTTAATGATCAATGATAATGTGATTGCGACGAGAGGAAAATATTGTAGATTCCAACAGTCTCCACAAAAAAGATTGTTCGGGACAGTTGGAATGTATGTATGTTTTAAAGGTTGCGTGTATACTAACAAAATTAAGTACAAAATAATAAAATGTAAAAAACTTTATTAAAGATAAAAAATTATGAGACCTGATTCGATTTCAAATAAACCTTCGTACGTTGCTCTGATTCTTTATCTTCGAATAATTCTAATATCTGTTATACTGTTTTCGATCGTAGGGATTATCATTAACGTTGGTTATTCAATTCATGCAGGAATTGACATAGAGTTATCGCCGAATATTTAGTTCTAGTTGATGTTATCAATGAGTATTTAATTCTATCTGATATTATCATTGAATATTTGATCCCGATAAACGTTATCGAGAAATGGGAGTTAGAAGTTTAATCCTTGTGAAAGTTGATGTAAATTATTTGATATTCTTTGATACCAGTATTTGATTGCTTTGTGTATTGTTAGGAGTTCTCTGTCGAGAGTCGAATATCTTGTATGATGTGACTTTAGTTTTTTATAGAAGAATCCTGATGGTTGTTTGCTGAATTCGTTTTCTTGGAAAATTGTTGCGCCCATTGCGAAACCTGAACAGTTTGTTGTTAGTTGGTAATCTAGCTCTGGATCTGGGTAACCGAGTAATGTTGCCGTTGAAAGACTTTCCTTGGCTTTTTCTGTATCGGTTGTTTGTTGTATCCATTATATTGTGACATTTCGTTTTGTTTTGATAATGTCATTTATTGGTGCTAGTAGTTTACTGCAGTTTGGGATGTAAGAATGGTAAAAGTTTACAATTCCCGAAAATCTCCTCAATGTTGTTTATATTGTTTTCTATTGGCTGTATTCCATTGTCGTTTAATGTGTGACCAATGAAGATTATTTCCATTTTCATGAATTCGCATTTTTGTGTGTTTATTTTCAATTTTGCCTTGTTCAACGTTTCGAACACTTTTTCCACGTCTTTCAGGTGTGTTTCTTTGTCTGGGCTTGTATTATATTAAGCTTTGTATTATATATCTCAAATAATAATATTAAAATAATACCGCTATTTTATTCAAGTTTAGAGGTTTTCTTCTCCGTTTCTTTTCAATTCTTCCCTCGATTTCATAAACTTTGATAATTTGACAATGGTTCTTCGTCAGCAGTCGAAACTTGTCTAAGATAGTTTTTCACATTTCGTTTGAAATTTTCGCGTTAGCTATTGTTGACTGTTCATCATCTGTCAATATTTCTTCATTCATAAGTGATTGAAAAATGTTGAAACTTGAATGAAACAATGTAAAAATTGATTGGCGTAATGTGGAAATGTGATGGGAAAACCAGTAATAATAATCAATGCTATAATTGGGAATCATATTATCTATATAATCTCTATATATAAAAAAGCTAAGGGTCCCCTCCATCCGAATTTTACTTTTTTAAATTTTTTTTTAAATTTTTTTTTAAACTTTTTTAAAAATTTTATTTTTCTTTTTAATTTTTTTAAAATTTTTTGCCAAAAAAATAAAAGAATTTTTTATTTGTTTGGCTGTTTTGGCGCAAGTCGTGTTAGATGTTTATCGGGCTTACGTCTAATCCATACCTGATTATCATCAACCCCACGTTCTAGCCCCTAGTAATTTAAATAATTTTATGATATTTCAAATTAAATATTTAGGTGGTCAATGCTTTGCATCCGATCAAATTATGCACCTGCGAAAGATCAAATATTTGAATTTCTCAATTCACAAGGCCGACTAAAATTTACCAAACCTTTATATCGGTAATAAATCTATAATAAATAATCAAATTAATTTATGTTCAGTGCACTTATCAATTGGCCTAATCCGGAAATCCAAAGATCAACTGTTGAAAATTTCATTCGAAACCAAAATGGAATGCACCCAATAACTTCAAATGGTATCAAACCGCTATTAGGCCTTTGCGATTAATTGGTCCTGCCTACTCTCAATTAGATTAGGACAATTTGATTTAGCTCAATTACAATTAGTTTTATAATCTGCTGTGTTTAATAAATTTGCTCACTTTTTATTTATGTTTTTATTAATTTCGATTAATATTAATAATAATAATAATAATAATAATAATAATAATAATAATAATAATAATAATAATAATAATAATAATAATAATAATAATGCAGATGTTAAAAAATATTTATTAAATTCAATTTTATTTTATGTACACATGTAATTATTTTTCTTTTTTTTTCCAAATTCGATTATTTCTTATAATTGTTACACATCAAAAATTCTAAATTTGTTAAGCCTTGAAAAGTCAAATTCAAGTTTTAATAAAGTACAAATCTATTTATTTAATTTTAAAATGCTAAACCTAGCAGTAGATATCCTAAATGAAATTTCCGATGTTATGAGATTTATTGGAATAAGTCCTGCCGGGAATAAAACCTGAGAGATTTGGTTTTATTAACATACGAAAGAGCAATGTTGGATACAAAATAATAAATAAAAAATTATGGTATTAATTTTCATTCAAAAATACCATAATAAACAATAAATAAATAAAATTAAAATTTCGTTTGTTTAAAACAAGTAATTTAAATAATTTTAATCGTAATTGCCATGTCTGACAAAATTTCAGTTAACATTCGCAAATTTGCTCACTTTTTATTTATGTTTTTATTAATTTCGTTAAATTAATTATAATAACACAGAGTTTACAAATTCGATCTGCTGTAAGCTGGAAATTTATTAAAAAGCTTAAAAGACTTTCAATTAAAATGGATTTTTTAGTTGAATTTAAGCACAATTTAATGCAATAGGTAATTATGTTAAGTTAAGTATCGTGGAGAGATTCCTGTATCAGAAAAATGTGCCCTGTCTCCAGAAAACGTAGAGATAAGACTATTATATAGAATGATAACACATACCATCCATTTAAAAGTATATCTTTTTAAAATTCAATAATTTTCAATTAAGGGTTGTAAGACTATAGATCAAAATGATATTTCGACACCTAGTAAATGATTAAATTAAAAAAAGATTAAAACTAAATAACAATATTTAAAATAAAATTTGTTGAATTTATTAACAGAAATATTTTTTAAATTATTTTTTTTATTAATCATTTACTATTTATGGAAACGTGCATAAATGCTGCAAGAGCGTGTATAAATGCTGGAAAACGCTGTAAGTATGTCATTACGTAGAGAATTAAATTCTATCTATACATTGTTTGAGTGAAAATTTCTCCAGTTGTTTAGAAGGATGTGTAAATGCAAAGATGCTGTACTAACATGGCTTACTAGGCTCTTTAAATAGGGAATTTAATTTCAAATATATTGATATGAAAAGTTATAAAAAATTAAAATTGATGACGAAATCATCGATTTAAACGAAATTTCAAATGTTACGTTTTATTATAGATTGACCCTTTCATTTATTATTTAATGTCATATTAATTGCGCATTGGTATATATATATATATATATATATATATATATATATATATATATATGCAATTGCTTATAGTTGCAGATAGATACAATAATTTAATTTGATATGGCATTATCGCAAAATGATCCAGTGTCATATGCAAATTCAGAAGACTATGTTACTGAGCATTTGGAATTTGACTGGACAATAAATTTTGATAGAAAACTAATTGAAGGATCAGTAAATCTACAGCTGAAAAACTTAACCAAAAAACAAGCTGACTTAGTAATTCGAATTGAAATATTAATAATTTAGAAGTTTCTATTTAGAAATTAGATACGAAATATCTTGCTATTAAAAAAATTTCAGTAAACGGAACGGAAACCAAATTTGATATTGTAAATTGTAAAGTCGAAGCTCTAGGGTCGTGTTTAAAAATTCCAATTGGAATAAGTGATGAAAAGTAAACATGACTTTTTATCTAGTTATTTTTTGTATTAATTGATATGTAGGATTTCTGTTTGTATTCAATATGCCACCACTGATAAATGTACAGCTCTTCAATGGCTGATTTCGGAAGCGACTGTTGGAAAAAAGCATCCATATTTATTTAGTCAATGTGAAGCAATACACGCTAGAAGTCTTTTTCCATGCCAAGATAGCCCGAGCGTAAAATCAACTTATTCTGCGAAGGTAATGATTTATAGATAATTATTATCACACGCCCAGGAATGGTGGAGGTCACTCAGGTCTTTTGAGATGAGTCACTTCATTCAAAGGACCTTTAGACAACACAAAATGATTTAAAAGTTTATTTTATACTTAAGTAGAGCAATAAAAAAATCATAGAATTCAAATTTTTATATAAAATTATAGGTGTTTTTTAGATGAGTTCAAATTTGTTTAATAAAAGATTAATAAGTATTTACTTAGTCTGTTTTTGAGTTTGTTAAAACTTGAAAATATTGTTCAAAGATTTTATTAAAATTGAATTCTATAACTGAATTTTTTAAACTTCATAAAATTAAAATTAACAATTTTTTTGTCTTTTATTATTGATAATAAATAAAAATAAATAAACAAATTCGGTAATTAAAACATGAAGAGGACCGTTGAAAATGGTCTCAGCAAAAAGGAAAGTAAAAACTTAAAGAGTCAGCTATAAAAAGTTTAAAATCGATTTCACATTTTGTAATAAGGATTCAATAAATCAAGCAGAAAGTCTTTCAATATTTAATAAAGAAAAATCCACAGTTGAAACTTAAGTAAGCGACACGTTTTTCGAAATAGAGGAACTGAATGAAAATACTTTTGAGAGCATTGAAATAATAACAACGGTACAAGAGGATGTGGTTAGTGAAATGAAATTACCAGATGAAAATCGTCAATTGGGGAACATACAAACGGAAGGTGAAATTAAAGTAAATTTATTGAATAGTGAAACAATAATTAAAATAATGAGGCGCAAACGATATCATTTATGAAAAATTACTCGGTTTGAAATCCCAAAATATACTTCAATAGAAATAAAAAAATAAAACAAAAAAGACAAAATATACACCAAACCGTGAATTTCCATATCGTTTACTTTTAAAGAATCTTTCAAAAAGAGAATCGGGTGATAGAAACTGTGTATGTTGGAGGGTCCGAAACCCATCAATTTATTGTGCTTCATGTTACATTTTGAGCAACAACATGGATTTCTCATATTGAACTGATATATTGAAATACAGCATAAAAATCTTGGAAGACGTTAAATGACTTGATAAAATCTCACAAAAATTCTATTTTACACAAATAAATGTATATTTCAAATGTATATGTATATAAAATGAAGTTACATATTGGAAAAGGTTTTTGGAGCGTTTTCGTGACATAATATTTTTTCTATACTGAGAGAGGACTAACATTTTTTATATCTAATAAGCATATTAGGAACTCAAATGAATATTTCCTTGGCTTATTTGAACTTTTAAGTAAATATTATCCGATATTATCAGAGAGCGTTACAAAAATTAGACCATCACAAGAAGAAAAAAAGATTGCAAGTTCAATATTCGTTGTTAAATTAGGTGAATTGAATTTTTCAATAGAAGAGCGCTTTTATATGTTTTCATGATTTTTTGGGAAAAATCCATATTTATTTAGTCAATGTCAAGAAATACACGCTAGAAGTCTTTTCCCATGCCAAGATAGCCCGAGCGTAATATCGACTTATTCTGCAAAGGTAACAATATATAAATAATTATTATTAATTTCTTTTAAAATAATATAAAATATTTTCGTCTTCATGAGTTAACAGATTACAATTAAAATAGATATTTGTATATAATTAATTCTATAATAGGTTAAAGCTCCCGTTCAATTCAATGTTTTAATGAGTGCTATTAAAAGTGGAGATCCTACTAAAGAAGGAGATTATTTGATACACAAATTTGAACAGAAAGTTAATATTTCTAGTTATCTTGTTGCTGTTGTTTGTGGAAATTTGGCTGGGAAGTAAAAACAACTAATAGAAAATAAATAATAACACGTTTAATTTAGAAAGCTAAGTGCCCGTTCAACTGTTTGGTCAGAACCAGAAATGGTGGAGAAAGCCGCCAATGAGTTTGCAGACACTGAAAAATTATTATCTATTGCTGAAGGAATATGCGGCGATTATGTTTGGGGCATATATGACATATTAGTTTTGCCCCCTTCGTTTCCATATGGGGGAATGGAAAATCCATGTCTTACATTTGTAACTCCAACACTTTTGGTAAACACTTATTCATATAAAACATATTTAGAATTTTACCGATTAGGTTGGGGATAAATCCCTTGTGTTTGTAGTTGCTCATGAAATCACTCATTCATGGACAGGAAATTTGGTAACCAATAAAACATGGGAAGATTTCTGGTTAAATGAGGGTCATACTCAATATATCGAAAGACTGATAATGGAGAAATATTATGATTCTGAACTGATAAGGCATCTGTTAATTGATATCGGTTTAGCGGACCTCCAGGAAACAGTATGTGATTATTAAATGAATTATTAACTGATGTGTTTGTCAGCTTAATGGACACGGAAGAGGTCATGGATTTAATCAACTTGTTCCCTCCCTTGTCGAGTGTGATCCAGATGATTATATCTCAGCAGTACCCTATGAAAAAGGATCAAATTTATTATTTCATTTAGAAAATATTTGTGGCAAAGGTTTATTTATTTTAATTTAGTAATATAAATCCAATTGTAGAGTCATTATTTTAATTTTTGTCTAATTATCTTGGTAATGAAAACTGCAATTTGGAAGCCGTTTCAAATGTATTATACTAAAAGGGACAAAAGTAAATATTGTAACACGGTGCTATTATTCAAAATATAATTAATTTTCGTAGGTAATCTCTATTTTTCCCCGTGTTATTTTAGACGCAACCAAAAATACAAGCGGTTCTATCACTTTACACCCATTGAGTAAACAACGTTATTTTAGCTATTTTCTTCTGGTCTTTGGAGAAGTTGGCGACAAGCCTTGTCACTCAAGAAATGCTCACGTGCAACCCTTGGTTTTATAGATTCATTGGAAACACTGCAAGGTCCGATAGATTAAACTAGATTAAATGTTCGATTTTGCTTTACATATTAAATATTAAGAGCTAGTCATTCCTTCATCGATTCGGACATAACATTTTTACACATTATAACATTGAGAAAATAATCTACCTTAGATGCCTACTTTGTTCTACGTCTCGTATTAAATCTAAGTACTCCACAATTTGATAATATTGAGAAACTCACCGATGGGTTGAAAAGCTGCGTTTCGACCTAACTTTTTTCGTGTGGTAGCTAGATGGATAAATAAGAAAAATGACCCTTTTTAACATAATACCTATAAAGTATAAAACCAAAAATATAATGAAAAAATGGAAAACAGAATTGACTTATAATAAAATGTCATCCATCTAAATTGACCCATGCTGATCGTTCTGTAAACTAATTGGTCGTGCCAGATTTATTTAAATAGTGTTCTTAATGCCGATAAATGAACTCAATGAAAAAACCTTAACATTTCTAGTGATATTATTATTATTATTAACGGCGAAAATTACATTAAAGAGATTTAAGAATGAAATCTTCGCTTACCCGTTGTGTTCTGGTCGGCATCCGCTCTCGTCGTGTCAGTACACATTATTTTCCTTTTGTTCATTTTACTCAAAACTGTCGGAACCGCCTGGCGTTCCTGCTTTTATATCTATTAGTATCCTCTGCTCACGAATGGGCGTGGCTACTTTAATGGCATACATCATTACCCTCCACCTCGATCGATTCGATCTTGATGCTATAGCTTGCAGAGTGAGAGAATTTCGGATGTGTCACTCTGGTTACCTCTGAAAGAGAAATCGCTAAAATCAATTTCTCTGGCACTGTTGTCGCACATGTAATTCTAATTCATTCATATGATCATATCGTTCAATTGTGGTCTCATTCGAGAAATTTGTTGGAAATCTTCGGGCATAAGATGATTAAATTCTGATCAAAATGCGTCTGTTTACATAGTCAAATTTTGGTGTGCTAGTACGTTTGTCTGCTTTGAATCATTAAAAAAGATTTCAATTATTTTGATTTAAATTTTATAATTTTTAATGGCGATTTTTGAATATTTAATACTTATTTAACTTCTAATTTTTATATTTTATTTAATTTTTATTAATTGCTACTCCATGGTGGATTTAGCTTATTTCTAGAATATTCTACTGATTTCGGTTGTATTTTTCTCATAAATTCAACATTTATTTTTGAGTCCAAATCAGTTTTGGCCCAATAATATATGCCGAAATGTATCATTTTTGCAATTGCGTTTTCAATTTGTGTTAATTGTACCGATAAGGTCAGGCTTGTCACATATTGTTATATTGATAATAATTTGCACAATAGTAATTTATATACCTTCCTACCAGCCATCAATTATTTTTACTGTCTGTTTATTTTAGTTTGAATGTAAAATTCTTTGCCATAGTCAGTTTTTATCGTGTCGCTTTCCGATTACCTAATAAATAGACCGTAAATAGACCGAATACTAAAGTTCAAAATAACAATATGTAATAAATTATTTTATCGGTACGATAAATACAAATTGAAAATTTAATCCGTTTTACTAAAATTCAATCTCGACATATGTAAAAGAGGTCATGGGGCACAGGCGCATCTTTGAAATCATTACCGCATCAGAATAAAAGCAACACAAAATAAAAACTTGATCGAGTCTTGAAAACAATTTCCAAATATATGATAAAAGCCTACTTCGAAGTAGAATCTAAGATACCAGCTTGAATTTTTACCACGCTCAGAACTAACCTTATGATTAAGAAAAGCAATAAAAATTTATATTAAAGACGTCAAAGTACGATTCGGAACTCAAAAAATGGCTTCAATTGATGCTGTTAAAAACAATTTTAAAACAATAAAAAATCATTGTCAGAAAAATCCACTTAGATTATGATATAGCAATAATAATAAAATTCTGAAACCAATTGGACTAGAATCTATTCAATAGATCCAAGTGATATAAATGGATCGGTTTAGTACTACATGAATTCACTAGGGCTTGCAATACCAGGATACCGGTATCTCAGTATTCGGTATAAAATAATAAAATCGTAATATCGGTATTCTAAACATTTATACAAATAAAAATCCTGATAAATTGGACCCAACATTCAAATCTATTTCAAAATATAAAAAATCTCACACTAAATCAGTTCACAGCAGAGAAAAGCATATTTGGACGATAATTTGAAGGGGAGAAATACTCTAATTTATTTTTAAACCATATTAGTAGAATTTCTCAATTTTTGATGTTTTTTATTATTTATAATAATTATTATTAATTTATTATCGTTTATTATAAATGTAAGTTTCTTACAATTAGAAATTAAAAGGTGTTATTTTCCAATATTTATTATTATTATTATTATTATTATTATTATTATTATTATTATTATTATTATTATTATTATTATTATTATTATTATTATTATTATTATTATTATTATTATTATTATTATTATTATTATTATTATTATTATTATTATTATTATTATTATTATTATTATTATTATTATTATTATTATTATTATTATTATTATTATTATTATTATTATTATTATTATTATTATTATTATTATTATTATTATTATTATTATTATTACTAGGGGCTCCGCCCCTGTTTGCTTCGCTTCACCAACCCCGTTAGAACGCTGGAAATAATAGCGGGAAAATGATAATCATGTCACGTTTGAAGAAGGGAACGAAGCGGAGGCGTTACGTAAGCATAGTACAACCATGTTATTAGAGTTTTTTTAAGTTAAATATTAATGAATTTAATCGAACACTTACATATGATAAACTTTTCATACACTATAGGTTATTGGTATAGAATTGGTATAGAATTATTGGTATGAGGCCCATGAGTCATATGTTTATAAAATAATCTTGGACTTTCTTCCATATTTGGAATCTCTGCACATACGTACGCATCCACTTCGTCGGTAGTTAAAAGCTTTTTAGCAAGTGTTATAATGAGATGAACGTAATCCTCCTTTTTGAAATTCAATAGTATATACATATGCAGCGATTGAACCGAATAACGATGGCAATTTTTCTATTAGTTCTTTAACTTTTCCATCGAAAATTCGTGCCACCATATAACTCATATCATGTGCGGATGCCCCAGATGGTAGATGATTAGCTCTATATCGTTTTATTTCAGGCCAATCTGGATTGCATGTCATAGTGTTGAATGAATCTGGTTGGCCTATGGTTCTACTAATGGCCATGGCATCTTGATATAGATTTGCCATATCTCTTTGACTTCCTTTGAAAGTCGCTCGAAGAATTGTTGTATTTCCTACTCTAGGGTTTTTTTCTTCTAGGTTTAATCTGCTATTGGCAATGTGATCCATTAATCCCTGTCTTCATTCTGTCCTTAGTGCGGCTTGATGAAATTGAATATAATTAAGCCTTTGTGATTCAACTGTTAAATATGCATTGATCAGATAGTGCTGTGTCAATCTTCCATAACATAATAATAGATTGATTTCACTGCGAGTAGCCAGTCGATGTCCATAATATTGAAGCGGACTTAAATTTTTGTTTAACCCGTTTTGCTTCATTTTATAACTCTATCCAGGATCACCCGCTGGAAATAATAGCGATAATAACATCGGATCAGCATGCCATGATGTATTTTTAACGTAATCATTGTCCTTCTTCCCCTTTGGGTAAACCCTAATGTCTACACACCCTAGAACTTCTCCCTCTCTTGTAGCGATAACAGCGGCAATGCCATCACATATGGGAAGGTTTTGATCAATTTTGATCAACGTCTTTGATCATCTGCTTTGAATTCCGTGAAATTTAAACACAACATATTATTTACGCTAAAATTATATTGCTCATATAAATTTCTATACGCCTTGGCAAATGGATTAGACATCATTACTTCACCGATCTTTTTCGTAGTGGAAACGTCAATGAGATTTATCATACGTAAGATAGGGATTAGAATTTTACAATGTGAAATTTTAACTGGTGATCACAAAGGCGAAATAGTGTCTATTCCACGAATAACACTGAACTCTGCAGATGATGGATCATGTACATTTATACTTCATAGAACGCAATTTCCGGTTAGACTTGCATTAGCAATGACTTTTAACAAAAGCCAGGGGCAGAGTTTTGAACAAGTTTGATTATATCTTACACCAGCTCACCCTATTTTTGGACATGGCCAACTATACCTGGTCTTATCTAGGTGTAGATCAAGAAAGGGAATATTAATTCAAGTGAAAGGAAATGTAATAGATAACATAGTATACAAAGAAGCTTTGAGTTAAAATAAATAAAATAATTTTTTATTAGTTTGGCTGTTTCTTTTCTTTGTATTTGGGCAAGACGTGGTAGATATTTAAGAGGTTTACGTCTAATCCATACGTGAACATCTATAACCAGCATTTTTTGGCCTAACAATGCCTCACAATACAGACACTGATTATATTGGCCACTCAAACTATTTATTTTCAGTTTTCTTTTTTATTTTTTTTATGTATTTATTCTTTTTTACTTATTGTTTTACTTTATCATAGTTATATAAACATATTAATAAACTGAATTTTATTCTTGTCTAACAATGAATATAAACTTTAACATTAACCCCACGTTCTAACGGGGTTGGTGAAAAATAAAAAAGAAAAAAAAATTTCAAAAAAGAATAATAAAAAAAACTAAATTAAAAAGAAATAATAAAAAAAAATTTTTTAAAAAACCAAAATAAATATATAAAAAAAATAAAAATAAAAAAATAATAATAATAAATAAGTAAAATAAAAATTAAAAAAATTTAAAAAAAAATAAAAAAACCAAAAATAATAATAATAAAAAACAATTAAACAAATAAAAATAAAAAAAAATAAAAATAAAAAAAATAATAAAAAAAAGTTATAAAAAAATTTTAAAAAATAGTAAAATTCGAATGGAAGGAACCCTTAGCTTTTTTATATAGAGAGAGATTATTATTATTATTATTATTCTCAAAATTATTGTAATATTTTTTGTCCGAAGTCTGATATTTTATTAATAAAAAGAATCAATACAAGCTTTGTTTGTGATACCCATTTGATGTCCCAATTGTAGACTAGTTTTGAGGGACCCAGAATTCTCTTCGAGTCAATTAAGTATACAAAATTGTTGAATCAACTTTATTGCATACTCTACCTTGTACGCTGGATTTCACATTACTTGCATTTTAGCTTGGTCATAGACAATTTGTAAACTTTCAAACATGGCGTATGAAAAATCACATTCACCTCTGAATCCAATCGCATTCAATGACCTCTAGCGTTTTTCTCAAATTCACAGTGTAATATTTTTTGTTGGATGTCTGATATTTTATTATTATTATTATTATTATTATTATTATTATTATTATTATTATTATTATTATTATTATTATTATTATTATTATTATTATTATTATTATTATTATTATTATTATTATTATTATTATTATTATTATTATTATTAATTACATCTGAATAAAGCAATATCAAAACGTTTTTTTAAATTAAAATTTTTTTCGTTATTTTGAGGGTTTCGGAGAATTCAAGCATAAGATCCTTAAACATGTAGATAAAACTATTTTTAAGATTGTTTCAATGTCCTGCAATTTCTATGTTCAGAACTAATGAATCTATTTCCATGGAATTGATGTAATGCTACATACATTGGTGAGACTGTCCGTAATCTTTGTACTCGAGTTCTTGAGAATTGCTGACGGAATGGAATGATTCACATTATTTATCATTTAAGGAAGTGCACCAGTAAAAAGTAGGTATTTCTGATACATAAGATTAAACCAAAAAGTCTGAGTAATTACTGGGAACGAGTAACTTGCGAGGAGTTGCTGATTAGATCTTAAAATCCTATAATTAATATTCAAAGTGTCCAGTCTACAGGTATTTTGAATGTATTTAAATAATTTAACATTTTATTTTATTAATTTGGGATGATGTTAATGTTTGTTAACATTTTTTTATATTAAAACAATTAACATCGTATTTATTAAAAAACGACTGTGAATCAATAAAGATATTGTTTTTTTTTGATATTAACGAATTTTCGACATTACCTTTTTCAAGTGATTTTGATGAAAAAGGATTTTTAATAACTAATAAATTCTAATTATTTTTTGATCTAATTTTTATAATTTTTAATGGCAATATTTGAATATATAATATTTATTTAATATCAAAATTTTTATATTTTATATATTTTTTTTAATTTCGCTTATTTCTAGAATATTCTACTGATTTTGGTTGTTTTTTTCATATAAATTCAACATTTATTTTTGAGTCCAAATCAGTTTTGGCCCAATTAATATATTAGAAGTATCATTTTTGCAATTGCGTTTTCAATTTGTGTTAATTGTACCGATAGGTCAGGCTGTCACATTTTGTTATATTGTACTTTAGTATTCATTATCTTTGTAAATTATCTTGATAATTATTTGCACATTACTCATGCGTACCAGCTATCAATTAAATTTACTAACTGTTTTTTTAGTTTGAATGCAAATTTCTTTGCCATAATTAATTAGTGTATCTATTTTCATTATTTACCGTCAGTCTTTATTGTATCGCTTTCAGATTACCCAAAATAAATAGACCGTGAATTTTATTGATATCACACGACGCGTAAAGAAATAAATAAGTATTGTGCATCATAATTTTTAATAATTTAATGTGTTAGATTTTTGAATACATTTGATAGTACTTGGAATAACTTTTCATATTTTCAATGGATAAAACACAAAAAATTATTTAAATAAAGTTGATATATTTTAAAATAAAATGGTCTTATAAAATAATACTTACAATATATACAGCTACACTTTACCAAATAACCAATCACAATACTAACTGACAAACCAACAACTAAAATATTCTTAAATTTGCAGATGTCATTTCCCAATTCTCATTATTTCTAGTATCATATTTTCCTTCTCGGGTCAAAACATTTATTAATAAAATAAACAAATACATAATTAATATGCAAGAAAAAATATATTAGCAAGCTACTTTATGGGGCGGTGAGTTTTCGTATGTGCCATTTTTACGATGTTGGCATATGGATAACTGAATTTTGTTACCCAAGTGTTTATAGAGATGAAAATTTTTCGTTGTGAGGTTTTCATAATTTTATTGGGCATAGTTTTCTTGTTGAGAATTATTCAATGATTTCATAGTGTAGGTAATACTAAGCTCCAAGACCGTTACGGAAATGATACTACCTACTGGATATTGACAAGTATAAAATATTATTTATGTAAAGAAAGTGAAAAACTAAATAAATATGAATTATTGGTTTGATGATGAAGTTATGAAATGTGTTATAAAATGTGTTATCACTGTAGTAAATTGTTATCAATATTAATAATTAGCTAGCGTATGTATGTATAAATGAATGTCTGTGAGGTTTAACATTGTGATATTAATTAAAGAATTTTACAATAACTTTCAAAATACATTTTTAAGTACAATATCGTACGCATATTTTTTATAATATTTTTTTGTGATTATTTAAATTATAAAATTGAAATTGTTGTTTATTTGTACGGGATCCGGACAAAGGGCCAACAGACAAAAGCAAACAAAAAGATAATTAAATAAATTGTCATATATAATGTTATAAATAAGTAAAATAAATAAATAAGTATAAATAATAAGTTATATGACATCAATCTAACGAAAAGCATCAAATCCAATATATATCGACAGAATCACTGTCATCTTTTTTCCCTTTTTAAACAAACTAATTAACTAATTCATTAATTTTTTAAAAATTAATTTCGCTAAAATTCACAAAATTCTGTTTTTTTCAATTCAAACTTTAAAAATTATGAAAGTTTTAAATTTTTAAAAATTTTTAAACTCACAAAGTTGAAATCAAACAACATTTTAATAAATTTTCCACTAAATTGTGTTTACTAATATTAATCAAT
The DNA here is from genome assembly GCA_959609185.1 of Schmidtea polychroa. NCBI lineage: Eukaryota > Metazoa > Platyhelminthes > Tricladida > Dugesiidae > Schmidtea > Schmidtea polychroa. The sequence continues at coordinate 102,206 of CAUHTR010000061.1, forward strand.
TCCTTCAGTCGATAGTGATCAGGAACTTGAAAACGGAGATGACGGACAGTTATTCCAATGTATGTGGCATTGCACCCATGACATAAATATTCATAACCAAGATCCGAACACCACCAAAGTAAGAATTAAAATCCACTAATAAACACGAAGTTAAAAAACAGGAATTAGTTACCACCTTCCAACGTTGAAATGTAAACCTAAACAAAAAACTGTGCTTGCTGATATAAATCAATTCCCTCAGTCGACAGTTATCCAGAACTTGAGAACGGAGATGACGGGCAGTCATTCTAATGAATATGGCATTACACTCATGACATATATATTCAAAACCAAGATCTGAACACCATCTAAGAAAGAACCGAAATAGACCAACTTCACAATTTATATCACACATATCCAATCCAATCATTGATAGTTTTTCTTTCATTAATTTTCTACATCTCTTCAGCAATTCCAAAGTGCTTCTATTGAGAATCGGAAAAAACAAAGAGTAACTTTCAAATTTATTATAACAATCACTAAATAATGACATTGATTTAAATCTAACGGAAAGCACCAAATCCAATATATATATTTTACTACAATATATTTCGACAGAATCACTGTCATCTTCAGGTAGAATTGAAAATCAAACTAAATCAATATAAATTGCTCTTATTTAAACAAATTAATTAACTAATTCAATATGAATTAAATATGAATTAAATATTAATTTAAACCATATAACAATGTATTTAATTATTTAATTATTATATATTTTAATATGGGTAAAATCTTTTGAATTTTAATAATTATAATAATAAATAATAAATAATAAAAATGACAAAAAAATAAAAAATATCACATATTTTAATTGTTTATTAACCTATAAAATTATAAAATAACTTTTTCGGCATCTATCTCTGTCAGCCATTTGTCCTCGTTGGGATTTTGTCTCGCTCAGCCTTTTGTCTATTTGGCCATTTGTCTATGTCGGTCTTTTTTCCATGTCGGCCTTTTAGTTTTTTGCCTTTTTGTCGTACACCCCTATTTGTACACGTATTTTTAATAATAATTTGAAATAATTGAAATTGTCTTTTATCTTTATCTGAGAGTTATTTCTGTTTCTCTGTTTCGCCCGGTAATTTTTCACTGGTTAAACCTAGTCTAGTTAATAAATTCATTTTTATTAATAATTTATTAATAATTCATTTTTATATAGATCAAATGTTGCGTTGGTTAAAATGCTATTTTGAGCATTACAAATATAAATCTCTTACAACTGAAGAATGGAAAGAATTCTTTAATAAATACATGATTGATAAAGAAAACGTTCCAAAAGCTACTCTTGATTCTGTAAACTGGAAGGAGTGGTTTTATGGGCAATGGAAAATTCCAGTTTATTATAAAATTTTTATTATAAATAAAATACATTATACAACTCCAATAACATATAGCATCATTGATTTAAATAATGAAAAAATATTAGGTAGATTTTATAATAATGAACTACAGAAAACAGATTTTTAAGTCGACAAGCCCTAAAACAAACTTTTCCACATTTCAGCTTCTTCTCTATCCAAATAAATATAATTATATTTTTCTTTCCAATGATTATCAACAAACATATCAAACATATTCTTATCAGGTTCAACATTTGAAAATAAATCATTATAAATCATATTCTTATCACGCTTGTCTAATTTAAAAAATATAAAACAATTAGAATTATTTCTTATAGAGTTTTTATCTAAAGCATAATATGTTTGAGATATATAAATAACATTACAATTATTATGTCTACCTCGTGTAAAGTAACTCTTTTGAATCTCTTGATTTTTCATGTTAACAACATCATCAAATATAACTAGATTCTTTTTATCTTTAGGAAGTAAATCACAATGTAAAACATCTTCAGGTTTATTAGAGAATAAAACTTGAATTGCCTCCTGCCCTTCTTCACAAATATAATCATTTTTATTACTAATATCTGATTCTAAAATCTTTTCCTTGTACCAATCAACCATATCACAAGGATGAAAAACCTCTTCGGGATATGTATGTTGATTTTTAAAAATATCAATTATAGCTTTTTTAGTTAATTTATTTTCAAATCCACATTTCAAAAGTTGTAATTCCGGTTGGTTAATGGTTGTAGAATAAAAGATTAAATTATTATAATCCAAAAATCATGGCCCTGACCCTTTCCTTCAAGTAACATTCTCATAAGAAGAACATTCTTTCCACATCCAGAAGATCCAATAATTAAGCATCTAAAATTATCAGGAAATACTTTATTATTAAATTTAGATTTATGTCTATTTAAAATTGGTTTCCAAGTATCCATTTTTATTTATTATAAAATGACAACACAAAACCCTACAGAGGAATCTTTGCAAGAATTAATAAATTCAAATAAAAATAAATCAGTAGTAATTGATGGTAAAAAATATTTTATTGGAAAACATGTAAAAGAACAAGTTAAAGAACATATAGGGAGTTCCTCCAAATCCGGAGGTATTCTTCCATTAGCTGCTTTAATACCTGCAATCATTGCCGGACTATCAGGTGCTGCTGGAATAGCTGGAGGAATTGCAACTACAGTTCAAAAAGCAAAAGAATCTCAAAAGACAGACCTAGAAAAAGAAAAACTACAAACTGAAATCGAGAAAATGAAGAAGGATCAAGCTAAAGGGGGAGTGTCCGTTGGAAAGGGTCTCTATCTTAATCCATATGAGGGGAGTCGGCCAAAGTCTCAGGGCAAAGGTCTCTATCTTGATCCTTATAAAGGTAGAGGTTTAAATGATTTTTTAAAAAATCAAATTTCTACATCTGAATCTTTATTTTCAAAAGATAAAGAAGATTTAAAAAAAATATGTAAATCTTTAAAGAATGGATGCCTTTGTAAAACTAAAAATGGTAAAGGTTTATACTTGAAACCCTTTCCAACGGATCCTTTACCAAAATGATACCATTTTTAATACCATTAAAATGGTATATGAAGAAAGATTAGCACTTTTAAAAAAATTACAATCAGAACAAGATAAATATAATAAAAAAGATACAACTCAACACGCTGAATCTATAATATTAAATGAGGTAATCCAACAACAACAAGGACCAACAATTAAAGCCATAAAAGAGTTAGAAGTTTTAAAATTTAAAGAGTTGGAAGATAAACAAGATTTAAAAGAATTACCATGGTTGGAAGATTTAAATATAAAACCTCTTATACTTGATCCTAAAATTAATGTGAGTTTAAGTAAAACAATTAAACCTACATTTAATATTAATGTTGAAGGATATCAAATAATAACAATTAATAAACATGACTTTCTGTTATATTTAAATTCAGAAAATAAATCACGTATTCATTCACAAAATGTTTATAATACTAAACACCTAGATTTTGAATTTACAGATGATTTTTATGGATTAGTTTGTGGATATCCCTCAGAGAATGTTGATCTTCTAGAAATTAAAAAATATTTAAATTTAATAGAATTAGTACATGGTAGTGCTAAAGCAAAACATATTCAAGATTTAAAGAAATATTTAAATAAAAATGAAAGGGGTTATATTGTCACAGAAGGAGAGGGCCAGGGAAAGGGTAAGGAGATAAACCCAATCAATCTTTTTATTGAATTAAGAAAACTATTAGCAGCTAAAAAAGCAGGACATAATAATTTAGATTCTGATATTTTAAAGATTTCTAAAGAATTATTAAAACAAGGAATAATTTCAAAAGATAAATTTAATAAGTATACGAAGTTATAAATACGAAGTTATAAAATATAAAATGACTCTTTCAATATTAGATTTTTTAAAAACATTTGGAATAAATACAAAAACAAATTTTGATTTAAAAGATTATGCAGATTATTTAAATTTAAAAATAAAAATATTAATGAATGATGAATTATATAAAATTGGAAAAACTGGACAAAGTCCCCAAGAAAAGAATAATATAATAATCAATTATCAAAATTCAAATGAAAAAGGATCTCATTGGGTTTGTATATATAATAAGAGGATATACTTTGATTCTTTTGGGATTAAACCCACTAAAGAAGTTGAAGACTATCTCTCGGACTACACTTTTAATTCTTTACAAGTTCAACCTAATAATACTAAAATATGTGGTATTTTAAGCTTATATGTTTTGTATAGATTGAATAAATCCAAAGGAGAAGGTTTCACTTCCTTAATCCAAGAAATTTATAATGATTTAAAATCTATACTATGAAAATGGAGCTTCGCAACCTTCCGGAAGATAATTTAAAAAAAATGGTAAACATAATGTCAGATAAATATTCAAGAACTTTATCTATAAATTCAAAAGAATCAGACTTTACTATAAACTTTCAAGATTCAATTAAATTAGATCAAAATTTAAATTATGAATTAGGACTATTATGGTTTTGTGCTTATAATACTATTTTTAATATAACTAAAGATAATAACATATTTTATTATATAAGCCCCCCAAAATCCGAGGATAACATTATAATAATAATAGAACCCGGGGCTTATGAGATAAAAGATTTAAATAATATACTTTCTAAAAAAACAAATGGAGCTATTGAAATTAAAATAGATTTACCAACTTCAAAATGTATAATGACTTTAAAGAATATAGGAATTAGGTTTCAAAATAATAGTTTCTTTAGAACAATTTTAGGATTTACACAGAGTCATTATAACATACCTAAAGTTGAGAAAGAATCTATTATAACATCAGAAAATATTATAAAAATAATAAATACAAACACAATAAATATTCATTGCGATTGTATAACTGGTTCTTATAATAATGGTAAACAAACAAATGTTTTATATTCCTTTCCCTCAAACACAGTTCCTATGGGATATAAAATAGTTGAAAGAATGAATCCTCCAAATTATTTACCTTTATGTAGAAAATATATAATGGATATTAATTTTAAAATTCTTAATCAAGAAGGAGAATTGATTGATTTTAATGGAGAAGAGATTTCAATGTATTTACATTTGAAACAGGTTTGAATACGAAGTTCCACATGTCATTTTAAATTATTAATAAATGAGTTCTTATATTCCATGTAATAGAGGTGGTGGAACAATAAAAACAGGGTTTAATACAGAAGAAATATTAACTTTAACAGAAAATAAATATATTAATGAAAGAGGTGATTCAATGAAGGGTGATTTAATTTTAAATGGACACAAGATAAAAGAATTATCTTTTCCAACTGATGAAGCTGATGCAGTTAATAAAAAATATGTAGATGGTGTTAAAAAATATACTGATTTAACAACAACAAGAATTGAAAGTTCATTAACAACAAAAATGGATTCAATGGAATCAAAGCTTAATAATATCGAACAACGATTTAATGATAAATTTGACAAGTTACAAAGTCTGTTAACTGAACAAGTTGTAAAGTTAAATACTAGCATATTAAATTCTAAAGATAAACAAATTATGAATACTAAATTTAATACAATATATAATATAATAAATGAGATGATTACATCATTTAATAAAAGAATTTCAAATTTAGAGTCTCATGGAACACACATTAACACCACACATAGTATTAGAAAAAGAGCTGCTGAATTAGAACAGAATAAAACATTATTACCCCATACATATAAACATTTTATAGAACCAAGTTTAATAACAACAAACAGTAAAGAATGGGGTGTTTTTATGGTTGTAAAGATTATTGATCCTTATTTCTTTTTGTTTGATGATGATAATGAAAGAATGAAATGGTTTGTGAAATGTGATTATAATAGTAAGCTTGAAAAGGGTGATGTTATAATGACTAGTTATGATTTACCACACGGAGATTGGTATGTTAATACTCATTCACATGGACTACATAAAGTTAAAAGTAAGAATATTATTTTTAAAAGCACACTTGTGGATTATATAGATTTAATATTTTATGAAAAAAAGGTTGATGTTGATGAAGTTCGTAAAGCATTGATGGAATTGTATAAAGATATTCTCTCAACAAGAGTTTCTTTTGATATCCGAGTATTGGTGCCAGATGGTGCTCAGAAGAATAAAGTCTTATTTTTTTAATTATTAAAATGGACAAAGTCCAAAAGATGGAAGAAGTAAGAGAAGAAAAAATTTACCCAGAGGTCCCTCCAGAATTGAGATCATCAGGATATTATTCCGAAGGTCACAAAGGTTCCAAGGCCTCGGCTCCCACAGAACTTGAAATTATGAGAGTAAAAGAATTTAAATCAGAAACCTTACATTTACAAGATTTATTAAAGCATTATAAAAAGGTTAAAAATAGATGGAATAAAGGGAATACAGTTTTAAAAATTATAGGTTATTCTTTAGGATTTGCATCTGCAATATTAACAGTTATTTTACCCATAACTTTACCAGTTTTAACAATTGCACCTGTAATACTTGGAAGTATTTCTGTAGCTGATGGTTTCTTAACTGAAATAGTTTCACTATCTTATACTTCTAAAAAGAAAAGTTTATATAGAGAAGTTTGTTTATCAATAGAATTAGGAATATCAAAATTATTTTTATTTCAATTGAAAGCTTTGGAAGATGGAATCTTAACTGATGATGAAATAATGAAATCAAATCAAATAATACAAGATATTAAAAATGAGGTTATAAGATTAAAAAGTGCTAATGTTATAAGTAATGAATATTCTAAAAAAATTAACGAGAGAAGTGGCTAAAGAATCATACATAAAAAAATTTATTGCCCTTCAAAAGGTTGATGTTGTCACTCTTAAATTAATTGTTGTTGTTTAAAAGAAAAAAATCATTTGATAGAATCTGATGTTAACTTTTCGAAATTAGTTTTTAGAACCTCTTTATGATCTTTAAATTCTTTATCACTTAGACCTTTTATATATTCAGGATCAGTATTAAAATATTTAAGTTCTAAACATATAGGATTAAAAACTTGAGAATATAAAGGTCTGCCAATCCTTGGGGGATAAATGATCTCAACTCTATAAATATCAAGATCAGTAAGATTTAAATCATAGACTTTATTTATTTTATCAAGACTTTTTATTATAGGGATTAAATCATTTCCAATTGGGAGAGTTGTTTTCATGTCAGACAAGATAAATCTTTTGTCATCATAATTTGATAATGATACTTTTTGGGATTCTATCAAGTAAATATCATGCTTTTCACTTTTAAGTTGATGTACTTCATCAATTTTATCTTTATGACCTTCTTTTATACAATCTTTATAATCTTGATGAGAAAGTTTCCTGGCTACACATCTCTGTATTCCTTTACATCTGTTATCCTTTACAGGTTTCTCTTCTTCTGATCCTCCCGGGAATACAGGATATCTATGTGTAATGCTTTCTTCTGTTTCTGGGGTTTTAAATATAAATGTATGCTCTTCAAATTTAGAATTTGTAAATGTTTCGTATGAATATTGTTTAGCACGAATAAATATTCCATTTTCTATTGGAGTATTTGGTTTTTCATCTTTAAATGAAAATAACTCTCCGGATGAATTTATTAAATTTGAAAGTATAGGATTTTCAGCTATGTCTCTTTCAAGGTCCTCAGTTCTTATGGTTAAAAACATTGAATCCGTATCCATTGCATGCATTGCTATATTTGCTCCGTATATGGGATGCAAGACATTATAATATGTTTCATACATTTGCAATTTTGAAAGTTCTAAAATTGCAAAGCCTATAAATATTGGTTTATTATATGTTTTCTCAAAATTCTGTAGTTCTATTGCACTAAGATTTTCAGAAAATACCTGTGCATTTTTAAATGTAGGCTTTCCTAGCATACGATTATAACGGGCTATATCCTTTTCACTATTTGTCAAGAGTTCAATATGAGTATACTTGTCCACATTCTCCATGGTCTTGCCAAAGACTGAATTGTTTAAAAGTTTATAACCATTGTCTTTTAAAAGGTTACCTTCTCTTTTTGCAATGTTTCTACAACGAATGTTCTCCTCTATAAAGGGCTTCATGAATGCTGCTTGTTTAAATCTTATGACACTATGAACTTTTTTTAATTTCATTCCTTGTAAAATATAAAACTGCAGGAGTCTATAGTGACAGAGATAATATTCTCGATCTGTTTGATCACAAAGAAGCTTTGTTGTTGGAGGTTTATCCTGTGAGATTTGCCATTCATGAAGTTCTTGGACAATAATCTTTCTTCTTATAGGGGCTAAAGGGAAGTGTCTTGTTCCTGATTTTATATCCTCTGGATAGTCAAGGTCACATTCTATAAAGTATCCTATTGCTGAATCTTTAGGAGTTGAAAGTATTTCTGTCATGAGGTCTTCTGTTGGGGTGATCTCACGAAAGTCACTCATTGGTAAAAACTGAGTCATAATTCCAGAATATAAAGCTGTTGCATCTATATAAAGTATAAACAAAGGATTCTTCATTCCTTCTAATACTTCTTTTAGTTCCTCATCATTAAGTTTTATATAGCCTTGGTCCTGAGGGTGTTTTGAAAGCATTCGACTATTAGTTATTGCATTTCTAGCTTTTATTTCTCTATTCCCCATTACTGAGGATACTCCTCCTCTAATGTTTGTTTTAATTAAATTAAACATGTCTTGCTCGGTTAAAAGATCTATAATTTTATCAGACTCTGGAAGATCTGAAGTCCAAATGGTATATAACATAGTATCCCAAGCTAAAGAAGGAGCTGTTATATAATTATAAGGTTTAAGAACAAAAGAGTTTGTAAATTCTTCAAAGCAATCTGCTAGGATGTAAACATCTAGGGACAGGTAGGTGCTTGTATAGTCTCCTAAAGTTTTACAGTCAAACAGGTGAAACATTTTATTTGCTCGGGAATATTCTTGATCTGTAATCCCAGATTTTGAAAGTAGTGAATAGAAGTGCTCTTTCTCTGGCAGACTTGTTTCCTTTAATTTTTCAAATGAATCAACATAGTCATAGGGATAGATTCCTTTTGCTAGGCATGTAGGAAATTCTTCTTCTGGGATATTATTTTTTACCAAGAACTCTCGAGTGATTTTAAAGTCTTCTGGTTTTAATGTTTTTGCTATGCCATCTAAAGACATTTGGAGAAAGTTTAAGGAATCTATAAATTTTAATTTTCCATATTCAAGTGATTTATATTTTTCTTTTGTTAAGCCGATAACCTTGAAAGAGTTTTCGGCATTTTCTGCTAATTGTTTTATAAATAGATGTACATCATAACCAAAAAGATTATGAAATATAACAGGTACAAATTTGGGGGTATGACATTTAAGATTGCAACCTCTATGGGCTGCTCCTCGATAATTATTTTCACTTTTTAAATGGTCGTGATCTATAACTTTATCAGATTCTTTAGCATCGGATTCTCCATCATCTGTATCAGGATCTGATTCCCCAGAATGACTTCCAGAATCGGATTCTACAAACTCTTGTTTGCACATCCAGCAGTTGAATGTATTTTTATATTCTTCTAATTGTTGCTCTGAAATATTTTTAGGATACTTTGTTTTTAATGCTTCAAATATTTCATGTTCTAGGAGATTTATACTTGTAGTAAAATGATCCAAGACATCTTCTGAAGTTCCTTGAAATGCATATTCTCTAGATTCTATGACTTCGGGATAATTACTTTTAAATAATAATTTATAAGCAGATGGTAATTGTTTAGTTTTTTTAACACTATTAGGTTTATTATTTTTTCTTAGAAAGGCTTTTAACCTTGTTGGCTTCTCCTTCTGTTTAGAGGCTTTCCATGCATCCATGAGTTTATATTTTTCTATTATTTTTAAATATTGGCTGACTAGATCTTGTTTATAATTTATAGATTCAAAGTCTCCGTAGACAACTCCTAATGTTTGTAATAAATTTGAAAAGTTTTTAAAATACATCCTGGGATCTGTAGGCATTCTAATTAAAGCTGGTGAATCCTTTTCACAAAATCTTGCATGCTTAATCATGGAGTTTTTAGTTGTTGAATAATGAAGACATCTTTTACATGTTCCTCCTCCACAAGTTGGATTCTCTGGAGATGTAAAAGCTTGAAAGTTTTTTATTAAAATATAGTGTTGATTATTTTCTTCTTCCAAGATTAAAAGATATATCTCCCTCGTGGCATCGTTGCCCTGTATCTCGTAGTCAGAAATATAAATTGGAATAATATCTCTGTATCCATGTCCCCATCCTTTAACATGTTCATAAATATTAAGTTTAAGATTATTTAGTCTTTCAAATTCTGGAATGTCTTCTAGTTTCATTGGATGCATGAAGCCATGAGGGAATATTAATTCATTTTCATATTCTTTGTATTTTGAAACTCTTTGAGGGTTATCAACTTGAGGATGTAAGTGTGCAAGTATTGACCACATGAAACATTTGTTATCCTTATTCTGTACATTTATAACATTTCTAGATTTAAAGGGTGTAGGAATATAGGATTTAGGATTAGGTGGTAACCCCCTCCAATAATCAATTACTAAAGATTGGAAAGAGTGGAATACTAAGTTTGAATCTCCTAATTCATTTTCAATCTCTTCTTGTTTTGCTTCTACTGCTTGAATTATTTCTTTGATGCTTTTATTAAATCCTCTAGTTGAAAATAAATATTTAAAAGGCATTGGGATTTCAACATCTAAGGGTTCTGCTTCTTCTTGGCTTACTGGTCCTCTCCAATATTTTGCTTTTATTGTGATTTTATATTTTATAACATTATACCTTGATGCTTTATAATTTTTTAAAGCTTCACAGAAAGAATCTTTTATATTTTTTTTATTTCTCTTTATATATTCTCCAGGGGTTGCAGGTGCATTAATTTTTAATTTAAATTCATCTATATGATTAAAATTATCCCAGTTGTATTTTTCTCTTTCAATGTGATCGGGCTCTCCTTCTGAGTGGCATTCCTCATCGTCAGGACTTTGTGTTGGATTCTCTTTTAAGTGTCCCATTAAATGTCTTTGATAATAGAAATTCATTTTTGTTGAAAAGTTACAATGAGGGCATGTAAATACTTCTCTAAGTTTTCCGATACAATTTTCAAAATGTTTATTATATCCTGAATGCAGATATCTTCCTTTACATTTAGGACAGAGTTTAGAATTTGTGTCATTAAGATTATTTTCTTTTAGTAAGTGGGCCTTCGACTTGTAGTGGGAAATTAATCCTGTTTTATTTTTAAAAACTTTATTGCAAATATTACAGTTCATTTTTAGAATAAATTTTTTTACTGGATCCTATGTTTTCTATTTTTAGATTTTTATTTTTTATTTTTTATTATTTATTTTTTATTTATTTTTTTATATCCACCGAGACCAGCACTAGGCTTAGACTTCGTGTTGGATTCGCAAGCCCCGAGACCAGCAAGCCTCGAGACCTGCGAGCATCAGAGACTTACGAGCATCAGAGACTTACGAGCATAAGGATTATAGTTCCTCCAAGTAGTGGGGATATTACCCTATTGGACGCAGGCCGATATACGTTTTTCATAGCTTTATCGGTGTTTTTTTACGGTTTTGCGGGCTTAAACGCATATGTTTTTAAATCTTGCAAACTGAAGAAAATAAAAAATGTGCGTTTTTAAGGGCTTTTTGCGTTTTTTTGTGCGTTTTTAGGGGCAAAATGGCCATAAAACATGAAAACAGTGGGAGGCCTGTGTCCAATAGGGTAATATCCCCACTACTCACGAAGTTAAAAAACAGGAATTAGTTACCACCTTCCAACGTTGAAATGTAAACCTAAACAAAAAACTGTGCTTGCTGATATAAATCAATTCCCTCAGTCGACAGTTATCCAGAACTTGAGAACGGAGATGACGGGCAGTCATTCTAATGAATATGGCATTACACTCATGACATATATATTCAAAACCAAGATCTGAACACCATCTAAGAAAGAACCGAAATAGACCAACTTCACAATTTATATCACACATATCCAATCCAATCATTGATAGTTTTTTTTCATTAATTTTCTACATCTCTTCAGCAATTCCAAAGTGCTTCTATTGAGAATCGGAAAAAACAAAGAGTAACTTTCAAATTTATCATAACAATCACTAAATAATGACATTGATTTAAATCTAACGAAAAGCACCAAATCCAATATATATATTTTACTACAATATATTTCGACAGAATCACTGTCATCTTCAGGTAGAATTGAAAATCAAACTAAATCAATATAAATTGCTCCTATTTAAACAAATTAATTAACTAATTCAATATGAATTAAATATGAATTAAATATTAATTTAAACCATATAACAATGTATTTAATTATTTAATTATTATATATTTTAATATGGGTAAAATCTTTTGAATTTTAATAATTATAATAATAAATAATAAATAATAAAAATGACAAAAAAATAAAAAATATCACATATTTTAATTGTTTATTAACCTATAAAATTATAAAATAACTTTTTCGGCCTCTATCTCTGTCAGCCATTTGTCCTCGTTGGGATTTTGTCTCGCTCAGCCTTTTGTCTATTTGGCCATTTGTCTATGTCGGTCTTTTTTCCATGTCGGCCTTTTAGTTTTTTGCCTTTTTGTCGTACACCCCTATTTGTACACGTATTTTTAATAATAATTTGAAATAATTGAAATTGTCTTTTATCTTTATCTGAGAGTTATTTCTGTTTCTCTGTTTCGCCCGGTAATTTTTCACTGGTTAAACCTAGTCTAGTTAATAAATTCATTTTTATTAATAATTTATTAATAATTCATTTTTATATAGATCAAATGTTGCGTTGGTTAAAATGCTATTTTGAGCATTACAAATATAAATCTCTTACAACTGAAGAATGGAAAGAATTCTTTAATAAATACATGATTGATAAAGAAAACGTTCCAAAAGCTACTCTTGATTCTGTAAACTGGAAGGAGTGGTTTTATGGGCAATGGAAAATTCCAGTTGACCATAAGTAATTAAAAACATTCATTTTTTAAAATTTTATGCATTCCGCCAGACTTAATCGTCATTTTGCTGATGTCAGTAAAGAACTTGCTGACAAATGGATTCAATTGAAAAATGAAATATCAGATTCTGATAAAAAGAAATTATTATCTGAATATCAATCTCTATTACCGCATCAACAATATTATTTTTTGCAAGTGAAGATTTATATTTATTAATATGTTATATTATATTTTATGTTATTTTTGGTATAGGTTCTCAATGATTTTAGAGAAGCAAAATTAGATTCCCATGTCATTGAAACAATGGGTAATTTGTACAAATATACTACTAGTTCGAATAGTGAAATATTATTCGGGTATGTTTTGATGGAATGTATTTATTAAAATTTGGTTTTCAAATACAATTTCCTTCACAATATTTATCATTGAATATATCATAAAATTCTAATACGAATAAAAATCCTGATAAAATGGACCCAACATTCAAATCTATTTCAAAATATAAAAAATCTCACACTAAATCAGTTCACAGCAAACAAAAGCATATTTGGACGCAAATTTGAAAGGGAGAAATTGTCTAATTTATTTTTAAACCATATTAGTAGAATTTCTCAATTTTTGATGTTTTTTATTATTTATAATAATTATTATTAATTTATTATCGTTTATTATAAATGTAAGTTTCTTACAATTAGAGATTAAAAAGTGTTATTTTCCAATGTTTATTATTATTATTATTATTATTATTATTATTATTATTATTATTATTATTATTATTATTATTATTATTATTATTAATATTATTATTGTTTCCATAAAAAGTTAAGAGGAAAATATATTGAATTCAAGACACTGGATAATAGTTCGACCCTTCTGCCATCAGAACAATGAATCATAGCTGATCTTCCATGTCTTTCGGTGCATAAAATAAATGAAGCCATTGAGCGAGCTTGTCCGATACACTAAGTTGAAATTGGACTTCGGACGTGCTGCATTGCATCATCTACCGCCATTCCTGCTTGTACTGCAACTTCTGAGCTGTTTATATACATTTGAATTGGAGCTTTAGAATTCTCAGAATGCAGATATAAAGGTTGTACAATCGTCAGACTAACAACATCGTCATTTAATGCTTTGGCAATATCCCAAGCTGATTTTAATATCTTGCTTAAATATTCCAACCAATATGAATTTTCAATGCTTGCGAACCAGTTTTCAACATTCATAGAAAACATAGATATACAATCAAAGGAACTGCGAACACTGTGGATATTTTCTAATTGCATAAAGACTATTTCAGCTTCACCATAGCTAGTTTGCTCAAAGATTGGTGGCATAAATGTACTACATAATTCCAATCGAGTTTAAATCAATGCATTTAACCCAATAAAACTGAGAATTCAAAATCCATTCAAAAATCTACAATTCCAGAAAAAACATATATATCGATTGATTCAGCCAAACAATTATTATTTTCTACAAATTAATATATAAAAAACCACAATATGAAAATAAACCTACTTCTCGCGTCTGTGTGCGCACACCAACAAAATTCAATCTAATAATACCGCGCACACAGACGCGATACGAAAAACGCCAAACAAACTGCCAGTCAGAGGCAATCCCCCTCTGACTGGTCGAAACAATTATTATTATTATTATTATTATTATTATTATTATTATTATTATTATTATTATTTTTATTATTATTATTATTATTATTATTATTATTATTATTATTATTATTATTATTATTATTATTATTATTATTATTATAATTATTATTATTATTAATTATCATTAATTATCATCTGAATAAAGCAATATCAAAATGTTTTTTTAAATTAAAATTTTTTTCGTTATTTTGAGGGTTTCAGAGAATTCAAGTGTAAGATCCTTAAACATGTAGATAAGACTATATTTAGGATTGTTTCAACGTCCTGCAATTTCTATGTTCAGAACTCATGAATCTATTTCCATGGAATTTGTGTAATGCTACATACATTGGTGAGACTGTCCGTAATCTTTGTACTCGAGTTCTTGAGAATTGCTGACGGAATGGAATGATTCCACATTATTTATCATTTAAGGAAGTGCACCAGTGAAAATTAGGTATTTCTGATATATAAGATTATGTCGAAAAGCCTGAGTAATTAGATCATTAAATCCTATAATTAATATTCAAAGTGTCCAGTCTACAGGAATTTTGAATGTACTTAAATAATTTAACGTTATATTTATTATTTGGGTTGATGTTAATGTTTGTTAACATTTTTTATAATAATTAAGATTATTACTAATTTTCTGTTTGTTGTCAATAATCATTTATTATTATTATTTAATACTATAATGAAAGTCATATTTAATGTTTTTCATAAAAAAAATAATAACGATAAATACTTGTTTTTTATTATTAATCATAATATTATTATTTATTGTTTGTAATAATAATCATTATTATTTTATTTATTAATATTATTATTGGTATTATTATTATTATTTTAATAATTATAATAATTTAATTGATTTTATTATAGTTCAAATTAAATATTTAGGTGGTCAATGCTTTGCATCCGATCAAATTATGCACCTGCGAAAGATCAAATATTTGAATTTCTCAATTCACAAGGCCGACTAAAATTTACCAAACCTTTATATCGGTAATAAATCTTTAATAAATAATCAAATTAATTTATGTTCAGAGCACTTATCAATTGGCCTAATCCGGAAATCCAAAGATCAACTGTTGAAAATTTCATTCGAAACCAAAATGGAATGCACCCAATAACTTCAAATGTTATCAAACCGCTATTAGGCCTTTGCGATTAATTGGTCCTGCCTACTCTCAATTAGATTAGGACAATTTGATTTAGCTCAATTACAATTAGTTTTATAATCTGCTGTGTTTAATAAATTTGCTCACTTTTTATTTATGTTTTTATTAATTTCGATTAATATTAATATTAATAATAATAATAATAATAATAATAATAATAATGCAGATTTAAAAAAAAATTTATTAAATTCAATTTTATTATATGTACACATGTAATTATTTTTCTTTATTTCAGAATTTCCAAATTCGATTATTTTTAATAATTGCTACACATCAAAAATTCTAAATTTGTTAAACCTTGAAAAGTCAAATTCAAGTTTTAATAAAGTACAAATCTATTTATTTACTTTTAAAATGCTAAGCCTAGCAGTAGATATCCTAAATGAAATTTCCGATGTTATGAGATTTATTGGAATAAGTCCTGCCGGGAATAAAACCTGAGAGATTTGGTTTTATTAACATACTAAAGAGCCATGTTGGATACAAAATTATTTATATAGAAAATAATAAATAAAAAATTATGGTATTAATTTTCATTCATAAATACCATAATAAACAATAAATAAATAAAATTAAAATTTCGTTTGTTTAAAACAAGTAATTTAAATAATTTTAATCGTAATTGCCATGTCTGACAAAATTTCAGTTAACATTCGCAAATTTCTTGGATTTCAGGAGAAGTCGCATCAGATCAAAATTTGGATAATACTTTGTATTCATTGCCATACAAATCTATTACATAACTGAAGCCATTCTAGTAATCTGGATGTACTTTGTCTTGAAACGCCAACCAATTGCATAATCGTTCAAATAACAACCAAATTGCTTATCAATTCAAATAATGAAACCATAAGTTTTCAATGAATACAGAATTATCACATTTACAAATCCCTATTTCATTTTCGTATTGAGAACTAGCTTTTATTAATTCTCGCTTTCTTGGTCCAAAAAGAAATATTGACATGTAATTTGTAGACATATTTCAAAATTAAGTCAAAAATATCAAAATGAGTGTTTAAAGATATTTAGTATCATGGAGTCATCTAGCACAATGCATTCTGATTTCATGAATAAAAGCATGACTCATTTGATGCATTTTGGTATGATTTAATGAGTCATTCGAGAAGTCATCAACTCATTAACAAACGTCATGTTTTTTTTAGTAATTGCCTAATTTTTATTCTGCCTTTTTATTCAAAATATTTTTTCAAAGGGTTTTCTAAATATTTTTAACAATTAACTTTAGGATTTCTTCAAATTTTAAGTTCATAATCTTTTGTGGTTACAGTTATTTGCGTATGTCTTTGTTTGAGAACTCTTTATTTTGAAAAAACCTAAAATTTCTAAAACCTTTGAAAGTTTTGGATGCACCATTGTTGAAAACTTTCAAAGATTTTAGAAATTTTAGATTTTTTCAAAATAAAGGTGTTCTCAAACTTTTATGGTCACACTTTTTTGTGTTCATGGATTCGTGTAAGCCTATGAAAAAGTGAAAAAGGCAAAGCTTTCATAGGTTAAAATAAAATTTTCATTTTATTTTCGTTTCTAACTTTAATTAAAAGATCGGTGCCATCTTGATAAACTTATTGCACTCAAAAAATTGCAGTCAAAAATTTAACAAAGGTCGAAAGTCATCAAAGCCAAATGTCCAAAAATGTAAAAGTCTTAGAATTTATTTTTGCACATTTTAAATTTTATTTTTGTTGGGGTTCGATGAAATAGCCACAAAAAAATGAAAATCAATAAAAACATTAAATTCACGATAATAATTAAAAATACAAAAATATTAATTAAAAATCAAGAAACCTAAAAATGAACATTTTCTGTGGAAAACTGGAATGGGCGGATGCCGAACAATGAGACGAGCTGAAATCTGATAAAAGTAAAGTTAATGGGGGTCCCTAGAAAGAAATAATTACAAAAATCCTAAAATTTAAATTTAAAAATCTAAAATAAAAAACGTTATGAATGTCCGAGGAAAAATCCAGAAATTTGGTTAATTTTAATTTATTAATTAATTTAGATAATATTAATGAAGACAATTTGAAATCGAAGATTAAAGGAAATTTGAAAAGAAAAAGTAAACATAATTTTTAATTTATTGATTTAATTTATTAATAATTTAGGTAATACGAATAAAGAGAAAAATTATGACAATATGTCAATAAATCGAAACGAAAATTTACAATGTAAGTATTGATTACTTTTATGAATTAAAGGAAATTTAATATAATTTATTATTTTAGTAAATTTTAATATTTTTAATTTAGTAAATATTTATAGTAATAAATTAAAATAATTTGAAAATTTTTGAGTAAACATTAATTTAAGCAGATTTCTTTAATATTATTTAGTATTAATAATAATATTTTGTGTAATAATTACAATTATATATCGAATTTCTTTTATTTTATGATATTTAAAAAACTTTTGTATAATTTTAATTGTATTTTATAATTAAGGTAATCTTTACCCGAATTATTGTCAATGTAAAGTTATTTTTGACCACAATTGCAATAAAATAATGAAAAAATACTATCGACATGTGAATTAACAAGTCACCTTCTTTATATGTCCCATTTGTAAAAGCTCCCAAAATATAACTTTTTCTGACTTTTATAGTCAACACTGTGCACATTTAAATCAATATTCTTGTACAAAGAAGAATCTTTTTGCATCTATTAATCTAAATAAAAGACGAATGGTTACTGTTTGTCCACAACCAACGAAACTATTCGTAATTTCCGATGATGAAGATGTTCATTCATCAAATGACGAAAATATTGTTCAATATGGTAGTTCTAATGAACCTTTAATTAAATTTAATTTGAATAAGGCACATGCTATTGTTAAAATGGTTTCTTTAAATTTAAATAAATTAATTATCCCTGCACCATTATTAACTAAATTAAATTCTGTTATATCCGAAATGGGATATATTAAATTCAATTCTGCATTGATGTGGAATTTGAAAAAGATGGACAATTTCAGTCTTTTATAATATCTAATTCGGTGCTCTTTTGAATGAAAAAATAACTCAAGTCTGCGAAAATGGTAGCAACTGGTCATTTAATATAATTAAGAAAATTAGTTTTAAATTGACAAAATATTCACAAATAAGTAGGTTGAGTGGTCACGGAGGTATTGATACTCCTCCAAAATTATCCTTAAAACATTGTACGGTTAATGTGAAAAACACTGACGACATGTGTTTCATCTATAGTATTTTGTTATAATATGATGAGGTTAGTAGACATGACAGAAATATAGCATCTAGTTATAATCCATCAGATCTTGTCTTTGATTCTTCTGATTTGCCAATGAAATTGTTTAATATCCCAAAATTTGAGGCTAAAAATCCTTGATATGCGATTAATGTTCTTTCGTGTGATGAATTTGACTAAATAAATGTTAATGATAAGGAAGTATTGAAACATCCTTTTGTAGATGTCATACATAGGTCTAAAGTTGTAGGTGGAATTCCTATTAATTTAATATTGTTGGAAAAAAGTGACTCTTTTCATTACATGTCAGTTACTAATCTTGACAGGCTGTTGAATTGTAATACTGTTTCACATATTAGAATTCAGAGTATTTGGTGTGAACGATGCTTGAATGGATTCAGAATGGTTGAAGCTTTTAAGAAACATCAGGCATTATGTGAGAAAAACCAACTAGGTACAACTTTGTATAGTTTACCTTCCGATAAGAACTTGATATTTAAAGATTGGTCTAAGATTGTAACTCTCCGTTTGTTGTATAAGCTGATTTTGAGGCTTTTTTACCTAAGGACAATAAATATTTTCAGCTACACTTGCCGATTTCAGCCGGACTATTATTAATTAATAATTTTACTGGCGAAAAGATATATAAGAGTTTTTATGGTTTAAACTGTATTGAACAGTTTTTGACTGAAATAAATGACATTGGTGAAAAAATAGTTTTACCTTACTTCTTAAATAATTCCAAAAAGAAAATGGAATTTCTTTCTTCTGACCAGAAAAGATTCTTTCGTTCTTCAACCATTTGTTACTTTTGCAATAAACTTTTAAAAAATCCAGTTAAAGATCATGATCATTACACGGGTAAATATTTAGGGGATTCTTGTTCCAAATGTAATATTTCAAGACAAATTAGGTTTGTCATGCCTGTAATTTTTCATAATTTACGTGGATATGATCTACATCATAATCTTAAATATGGTTGAAATGAAATGAAAAATTAAGATATTAGTTGTATTCCTACCAGCAACGAAAAGTTTTTGACTTTAACAGCAAGAGTTGATAGTTTAAGCATTAAATTTTTTGATTCTTCTCAATTTGTTAGTTCCAGTTTAAATGACGCAGTAAAAACCCTGACATCTCTGCCTTTTACATCAGCCGAATTTAGGTGACTATTGTTAATTCAAAAGGGATATATTTAGATAAAGCTGTGGAAGTCTCCAATGAACTGCATACTTCTTTCTGGGATAGTGCGTAAGCATCAACTTCTCCACTTTGGATCCTGGTGCACGCATCTTTTCAGTTGCAACAGGGAAATCGTCAAGCTTATCATGAATCGATTCTGGAATTTCCAAACCGACTTCAACAGTATAACCGAATGTGAGTAATTCCAAGTCAACATTCATACAATCTTCCAAAATTTAATTTAATTTTATTTCATCATTAATCCACTTAAAATTACCATATGGTAGTTTCTGGCTAAGTGTCCAACCATATAGGTTGTTAATATCTATATAAAGCAACTCTGTATTTTCATGCTATATATCCAAATAGAAGTAAAGAAACTGTCGACTTTACAATCAGTTCATCGTCATTTTACAAGGAACAATTATTTATTGATAAAAGATTAGCAAATTTCGTTTTAGTGGCATTTCAAACTGAATCTCAATTTAAGGGATCCATATAATTAGACCCCCTTGCTCAAGAGGGCTGCTAACTACCTACTAACTGTTCCGCTCTACGTCAGCTTTATCTCTGACAGATAACAAGATATTTTTCCATTTTCCTTTTTTGTTAAGCCGTCTTCTCCCGGCAATTTTGCTATCTTTGACAAGCTGTCAAGATACGGATTTTTCTCCTATTTTGATTTTCTGGAATTTGAAATTCCACATTTATTTGTACTTCTTAATTAACAATGGCCTTTGTTTTAATTTCTTGTTTGTTTCCTTTTATTTGATTTATCTTTCTCATTTTTAATTTATTTTTATTTCTGTTTTCTTTTCTGAGTTCCCATAGATCATTCAGTTTGTCATGGCGATCTTGTCCCCAGGTAATTTATTTATTTATTATGTTATTTATCATTTAGGTATCCTCAACAGTAGTTACTACTTTACATTTCAATTAAAGATAAATCAAACAAGAAATTAAAACAAAGGTCGTCATTAATTAACAAGTACAAAAGTGGAAAAGGAATTTCATATTCCAAAAACAAAACAAGGAAAAATTTATATTTTGACAGTTTGTCACAGATTTCGAAATTTCAAGTCTAACAGAAAATGTGAAAAAGTATGGCATATAAACTTTCTTATCCTTTTACCATCCACTTAGAAAACATTTGATGCAAAGCCTAAAAAAAGCCTTGCAATAATTGACGTAAGTCCAGATAAATTAAAATGTTAAAGTGAATTAAGCAAGAAATGCAAAATAAAAATCGAGATAGATTCGAAAGACCGTAAAAAAGAAAAAAAACAGTTACCAGATGAAAGATTTTACAAAAGAAGGATGTAGAGATTTATAATTTTAAAAACTAAAAGTAAATGTGAAAATCTTTAGTAAAATCTTTATAAAAATTATAAATAGAAATTCCACAAAGAAAATACTTTTTGGTGTATTTTTTATTATTTTTTAATGATTTTTAAAATGTATTTTCTAAATGTGTGATCTTGAAAATTTTATTTATTATTTTAATACAAATCTATTTACTTTTAAAAATAATTTTTTAAAATTTCATTGTAATATCTTGACAATAAAAGATATATAAAAAAATTGTGCTTAGAATTTTAGAATTTTTATATATTATTTGTAAAATATTTTCAATTAAATTTTATTATTTATATTTAAATATTTAGATAATGAGAAAATTAAAATAACAAAATAAAAACTAGAAATTTATTACAAGTTTCCTGAGCCTATAAAAATTACAAAATGATCATGCAATGAAGAGAATTTCTTATATTTTCTACTTCGATCTGGAAAGAATTATTTTTATCAGAGGCCTTTACAAAGGTTGTCAGAAACGAACTTTCAAAAATGTCAAATTTGTTAATAATATCTTCGTGCAATTCTTTCATATCAATTGTTGCAGTTTCTGTATTTAATGAGCACATATATAACCATTCAAATTTTGCGATTTTGCAGCCAATATTCAAAATATTGTCAAACATTTGATTAGAACTGTCAAAAATGGCTTGCTGAATATCTAATTTCCTTTCAGGTTTTTCTGAAATAAATTTGCAATAACGATTTCGAATAAAATAAATTGTGTTAGAAATGTGTTCCATATCATTAAATATTTTCTTTTGTTCCATAAAGAATTTGTTGAAGGTTTCCTTGGAACGATAAAGATATTTTGATTTATTTCCAAACATTATACTTGAATAATTCATCTTTATAAAGATTATTACATTCCAAAACGTTATCCAAATGAATTTTTGTAAGTTTACAATAATTTTCGTGTAAATCTAAGAAATATTTCAATAATTACCATTTATTTGCGTCGTAAAGTAGTTCAAAAAGTACAAGTATTAGCCGAAAAAGAGTACAATGATGAGATTATTGAGGATCTTGATATCTCGCAATTAGCACAAAGCGAAAATTTATTTAAAAAAATCATCATTTATTTATGAAAAAAATGGAAACAAAAATAACAAACAAATTTTGAAAAATACTTTGAAAATCGATAATTAAAAACACATAACTCGTGATACAAAGGGGTTAAACACTGCTCCAAATAAAATTAATGCTTTAGAGGCAATTAACCGAGCCACCTCTTTCTAGATTCACAATTATTGCATGTGAATCAGTACAAAAATGGTTAAAAACATATAAAAACGATTTAAAATTGTATTTATTAATTCCAACAATAGTTGACATTTAGTTGTTGGTAGCAGGTTGTTAGTAACTGGTTGTTGGTTTAATTATTAATATTATTATTAAAAATAATATGATTATTTTCCTGAAATATTTTCAAAAAAATTTGCATTAAAAATTAAGTCAGAAGAATATTTCATTAATATTTACATAAAAATTATCTTTGTAAATTTGCATTTAAAAATTATTTCAGAAAATTTGATTTTTAAATTTCAATATATTACATTATTTCTAGGATGTTAGTGTTTTTTGAAAATATATTACATTAATTACACTTATTTTTAAAATTATTACTTTGATTTATTTAAGTTAAATTATACTTTACTTATTTAAAATTATTACATAAATTTATCCTAATATCTCACAAGACATCGAATCTTCAAAAATATTTTACCATAAATTTAAAAGTTATAATTACTTATTACTTTAATTATTAATTTTATTAATTACCTTTTTTTAAATTATTACTTAAATTTACTTTTATTTACTTTAATTTACTTAATTTTAAATTATTATTTATTTCAAATTACTACTTATTTACTTTAAATTCCCAGCAACATTAATTTATTTTAATTTATATTACCCTAATTTAAATAAATTAACTTAATTTCCTTTTTAATTAATATAAAATTGATTTCTCAGTTGATAGAACTTCTAAAAATTTACCACTTATTTTAAATTATTCTAAATACTTTATTTATTTTAATTTAAATATAATATCATAATTTCTCAGAAGTCATCGTTTCTTAAAAACAACCTACCATAAATTACTGAACAAAAAACCCCGCTTCACATTGGCAAAAAACATGTCGGACACTGCAGCAAAGGTTTTTTATCTGTATTTTATAAATTTATTTTTTATTGCGAATATATTAGGCAATGTTTTTTTAATTAAAGAAAAAAATTTTTAATTAAGAAAATAGGCTTATTGTTTCAGATATTAATCGTAAAATATAATTAGAGTTTTAAATTGAAAATTTTATGTTTTTTAAAAGTTTTTCATTAAAAATAAATGTTAATGTTTTTATTGAGAAATAATACTTAGGGTTTTTCCACTGAAAATAATTTTTTTTGCTTTTTAATTAAGAAAAATTTAAAATTTTTTAAAAATTATCTTAACTTTTTATTTAAAAATAAATTTAAAATTTAAAAATAAATATTTTTTTCAATCCAAATATCACACAGGTCATGCTTCTACTTTCACTATACAAACTTACTAATTTTTCCAAACAGATAATAAGAAAATAGCAAAATATAAACTGAAAAAAATTTATCTAGTATTTACAACCAATCAAATTCAAATCAAATTTAATTATTTAATATTTTCCTTCAATTAATACATATTAATTTATATAAATTAAAAATAATTCAAATATGATTGAAGAAATTAAATGTCCAATTTGTTTAGATGAATTTCCTGAAAATAAAGTTGTCAAAACTGAAACATGCAAACACAAGATTTGTAAACCTTGTTTCATTAAATGGGCCACAATAAAAAGAATTTGTCCACTCGATCGAATTTGTTTAAGAAATGTCTCAACGTTTAATCCCAGTAAAAATATCACTGTAAAAATGCCATTTAAAAATCTGATTATAGAACAAATTTTAGATAGCAAACCAGTTGTAATGGAAAAACATAATTTTAACATTTTTGAAATATTTTCCAAGATTTCCACATTTTACTGCAAATATAAATTAATTTACAATTCATTTAGAAAGGCTTACAGAAGTTGTAAAAGATCTGAATTTCACTTTTATATAAATTTTTATTCAGAATCTTCAATAAACAAATTAAATGAATATTTTGCACTCATAAATGTAGAAGGCGAGAAATATCTGACAGAATTTACAGATTTTGAAATAGAAATAAAAGATTGCAGTGCACTAGTAGATGAGAGTTCAAAAATGATTGATTCAATCTTAAACGATGAGACATATGACAATAACAATCAGTTAAGGAAATATAAGCAAGAATTAGTAAAGGTTTCAGATTTATTGTCCGTATGTAGAAATATAAATTGCTCGTTTAAAACAATATATAAAATATTTCTACAATTCAAATCTCAATCAGCAATTAACGAAAATAATTTGATTTACAATAAATATTCACGGGAAGAAGGATTTTATAATATAAAAATATATTATAAACTAATAACGGAAAATATAAATTTATTCAAATCAGAAATTATTCACTTTTCAACTAAAGAAAACAAAGTGGATTATTTAGATATATTTGAGAATTGTTTGGAGAAATGTCTAATTTGTTCAAATGAAATTATGGCAGCTGGTGGCTTGAAATTTAGCCATTGTGGTCACAACATTTGTAGGAAATGTCAACATAAATATCAATTGACAAGAATTTGTTGCCCGTTTGAAAATAATTCCGAAATTCAAAATTCGGAAATCACCAAAAAAACAATTGAAGAATATTTATCAAGAAATTACAACAAGATTTCTAAAATTCATTTGGATAACGTTTTGGAATGTATAATTTTTATAAAGATGAATTATTCAAGTATAATGCTTGGAAATAAATCAAAATATCTTTATCGTCACGAGGAAAATTTCAACAAATTCTTTATGGAACAAAAGAAAATATTTAATGATATGGAACACATTTCTAACACAATTTATTTTATTCGAAATCGTTATTGCAAATTTATTTCAGAAAAAGCCGAAAGGAAATTAGATATTCAGCAAGCCATTTTTGACAGTTCTAATCAAATGTTTGACAATATTTTGAATATTTGCTACAAAATCGCAAAATTTGAATGGTTATATATGTGCTCATTAAATACAGAAACTGCAACAATTGATATGAAAGAATTGCACGAAGATATTATTAACAAATTTGACATTTTTGAAAGTTCGTTTCTGACAACCTTTGTAAAGGCCTCTGATAAAAATAATTCTTTCCAGATCGAAGTAGAAAATATAAGAAATTCTCTTCATTGCATGATCATTTTGTAATTTTTATAGGCTCAGGAAACTTGTAATAAATTTCTAGTTTTTATTTTGTTATTTTAATTTTCTCATTATCTAAATATTTAAATATAAATAATAAAATTTAATTGAAAATATTTTACAAATAATATATAAAAATTTCAAAATTCTAAGCACAATTTTTTTATATATCTTTTATTGTAGATATTAATTATAGATATTAAAATGAAATTTTAAAAAATTATTTTTAAAAGTAAATAGATTTGTATTAAAATAATAAATAAAATTTTCAAGATCACACATTTAGAAAATACATTTTAAAAATCATTAAAAAATAATAAAAAATACACCAAAAAGTATTTTCTTTGTGGAATTTCTATTTATAATTTTTAGTTTTTAAAATTATAAATCTCTACATCCTTCTTTTGTAAAATCTTTCATCTGGTTTTTTTTCTTTATTACGGTCTTTCGAATCTATCTCGATTTTTATTTTGCATTCCTTGCTTAATTATCTTAATTAGCTTAATTTGTTCATTCACTTTATTGGATGGTAAAAGGATAAGAACTTACTTTTTCACATTTCTGTTAGACCGACTTTTCTTGAAATTTCGAAATCTGTTGATCCGAAATTCTTGTTTTGTTTTAGGAATATGAAATTCCTTTTCCACTTTTGTACTTGTTAATTAATGACGACCTTTGTTTTAATTTCTTGTTTGATTTATCTTTCTCATCTCTTGCTTCTTTTTACTTACGTTTTCTTCTTCTCATATTTATTATTTTTTCATATTATTTATTATTCAAGGTTGCTAAATAATTGCTAATAATTTCGTTCAAAATTATTTAATGTCATTATTTCCTGATATTGTAAAGCTTGCTGAAAACTTCATGATTATTGCAAGGCTTTTTTTAGGCTTTGCATCAAATGTTTTCTAAGTGGATGGTAAAAGGATAAGAAAGTTTATATTCCTTACTTTTTCACATTTTCTGTTAGACCGACTTTTCTTGAAATTTCGAAATCTGTGATAAACTGTCAAAATATAAATTTTTCCTTGTTTTGTTTTTGGAATATGAAATTCCTTTTCCACTTTTGTACGTGTTAATTAATGACGACCTTTGTTTTAATTTCTTGTTTGATTTATCTTTGATTGAAATGTAAAGTAGTAACTATTGTTGAGGATACCTAAATGATAAATAACATAATAAATAAATAAATTACCTGGGGACAAGATCGCCATGACAAACTGAATGATCTATGGGAACTCAGAAAAGAAAACAGAAATAAAAATAAATTAAAAATGAGAAAGATAAATCAAATAAAAGGAAACAAACAAGAAATTAAAACAAAGGCCATTGTTAATTAAGAAGTACAAATAAATGAGGAATTTCAAATTCCAGAAAAACAAAGTAGGGGGAAAAGCCATATCTTGAAGCTTGTCAATGATAGCGAAATTTTCGGGAGAAGACGGCTTAACAAAAAAGGAAAATGGAAAAATATCTTGATATCTGTCAAAGATAAGGCTGACATAGAGGAAAAAGAAAATGGAAAACAGAATCTGTCGCCAGTGCCACAAATGAAACAGACTGACTGAGAACAGTTGACTGAGAAATTAGAACAAAAGTAGAATAAAGTTAGAGATAAAAACCGAGACAACGAGAAAAGAAAACGAGAGTTAAAAGGAGAATCAAATTTTGAGAGTTAAAAAGAGAATCAAAAGGAGAATTTATAGGAACATTTAAAGAGAGAATTAAAAGTTCAGAACAGAGTGAAGCGAGAAGTGACGAGAATCTTTTCTAAAATTGAATATAAAGTGGAAGTTGAGTAAATAAATTGTGTGGTCAAAGCAAATAGATCAGTCGATCAACGTACCCTGTAATCGAATAGTTGACTGCTAGTGATTATTGTTGTGATTACATAAAGGGCTATTCTTCACGTAGTGTCGAAATAAGCTCTGTATGATAAATTGGTTTATAGTTAATTGGTTGTATTGAAATTTGTACAATCCTGTGTGGATATTAATAAAGTTTATCGTGTTCGAGAGTGTTGAATTGTGAATTAATAAACACTCTTTGGAGTCAGAGTAAAAGTTTGAATTTACAAACATTGTCACCAACTCAATAACCCAACACTATATTATAAATAGTTCTTTAGACTAATTTTTCAAATTAAATTTACCTACAAAATTCTAGAAATCGACAGAATTATTATTTATGTGTTTAACTCAAATAAACGGAAATCTTATTTGAATTTTATATCAAAATTAAGATATAATAACCATACTTGGTATATTAGGTGGGCGAAGCAATATAGTGTCGATAAAGCTCACGCCAAAGTAGCAACATATTTACATTATTTACAAAACAAATCTGCTGTAAACAGTTATTTATCATGCTTATATGAAATTATTTGTAAAGTAATGCGCAATTTAATTCAAATTATGTCACTTTGAAAAATATAAATAGAGTCAGAAGTAATTTGCATTTGTCTAGTGATTCTGAATATATACTACTAATAATCATGTGTGCATACATTGGGCAGTATATATATTTTTCTGCTTATCACAAACAGATTGAATTTGGAAATAATATAATTCAATTTTTATAAAAATGTACTTTAAAATGAATTTTAAATGAAAATTTTATAAGAAAACGACTATAAATAATTTCGGTAATTTATAGTTTCTGTCAAAGTTAACAATTATACATCCATCATTTAAGAAATATTTCAATCTAATAAAAAGATAATTTATTGCAACAATTTTCGGATTGACTATCGAAAAAGTTTTGTTTTAAAGAAAATAAGATAGCCAATAATAAAAAATTGAAAATATCATTTAAAACGAAATGAATTGGAGAGCCCAAATAATTTATGGAGATTAATTGAAAACTTAAATCCCTGTCGGCCAAATATGATCCAGAGAAAATATCTAACTTAAATTTCTGTTGTTATTTAATGACATTTTATTCCCGCCAACAAAAACGACAATTTTTGAATTTTAATTTCTGAATACTGATTTCTATTAAACTTTTAAGGATTCAAAATAATTTTTTTAAACATAATTTAAATGCAAATTTTTTTTTTGGAATTAAAAATTTAGTGATTTCTTTTTTTTATAAATATTATTTTTATTTATACTTTCTCAAATATCTAATTTATTTTATTTTTGAATATTGTTATACAATATTTTTGTTTATTTTAACTAATTTTTTTTCCGGTTTTGTTCATACTTTTAAACTATAAATCAATATATTGCTAACTATTTACCATATTGATCTTTAGTTTGAAGTAATGAGGCTATGTAAAATCTTTTATAACAGATCAAAGGTTAAGAAGTTAGAAGATTTTATTACATCAATTAAGTCAGGTTTATTACATTTTGCGCCATCAGCAGTCAGCATGAAGGGAGACGAAACTAATTTGCTTAAAGTTTTTATTGAAAACAACATTGAAAGCGATCATAGAAATATTTGCTCCAGCAATCAATGTTCTCACGAAAGCATCTGCACTTCATCTGGCAAGTTGTACTGGAATTGTTGATGAACTCGCATTTGGGCATGTATACTCCAAGTATCGTACGACGTGCAAGTATTGAAATCTTTATCTGAAATAACTTTGTTTATTAACTTCTTTTGGCAATCGAAGACAGATGGGTCAGTCAGGCTCTCGTAACAAACTTTATGACGAGAATCGCTAGAATCTCGAATTACTATTCTAAGGAAAATTTATTTGGTTGAATAGAAGGTGCTGATGATCAAGCTTATCAACAGAGAGATCACAGCTAAGAAAACTAAGGTTTAAATTATTAAGTTGATATTTTTATTAATGTGAAAGTGAGAGGCACTACACATCATCTTATAATGTTAGCTTTATTTGTTTAAACATTTATTTAGACATTTTATTCAACGCAAAAAATGCACATGTAACAAAACTAAACAAAATCATTTTTCTCTTGTAGTAATTAAATTATAAATTTCTTAATTTAAAAATTAAGAAAATAACCAAATAGTTCAACTTTTTTGGAACTGAGGAAATATTAAATTTAGTGTAATTAAATTTCAATTTTTACTGAAACATGTACATTGAAACAGATTTTTAATTACTATACAAAGAAAATATTAAAACTTAATTGGAAAATTGTTATATTTAATTAAATTTATCGATTATTAATCTCAATAATGAAATAACTAGATTGAATAAACTATTAAATTTAATAAAAACAATTCCCAAATTTATTTACCAACAGTTTATCTAACACAACCTGTTTTATTATTTTAACTGAAGTTTAAATTAAATAATTACTGATAAATAATTTCTAGAAAAATCCGTAATAATTTCTCACTTCTAGAAAATATTTGAAATCAATAAAAGTATACTTTTCTTAAATTATTCAGTAATTTTTATTATGCTTATTATACAAATATTACTAGTAATTTCCGATTCCTTGAAAAATATAATAATAATAATAATAATAATAATAATAATAATAATAATAATAATAATAATAATAATAATAATAATAATAATAATAATAATAATAATAATAATAATAATAATAATAATAATAATAATAATAATAATAATAATAATAATAATAATAATAATAATAATAATTAACAAGAGAGCTTGAAGTCTATAAATCAGTAATATATATCGATGTTTTTTTAATAATCACGAATTTTCGGCACTGCTTTTTCAAGTCTTTTGAAATATTTTCCTAATTTTTCACCCTAATGTTTAAGTATTTTAATATTAATTTTCCATAATTTACTTAATTTAAAAGTTTTACCAAAATTTCACATGGCCATCGATTTAATAAAATATTTGACCATAAATTCTTGTATTAAAAGTTCAAGATAACAAAGAGACCCACTCACTATAGTGTGATTCAAATTCCCCTTTGGAGCAATAACTTTTTAGTGAAACCAGGATTTTTTATATAAAAATCAAGATGCCAAAGATATCTCCTCACTATAGTGTGAAAAATACCACTACTGTTTCGATTCTCCATTGAAAGTTAGTTTAATATATGAAAAAAGAGCTTATTTGAGTTAGACTACTTTATATTTGTAAGTTTACATGTTTACTATTTAGAAACCCACATGCAAGTCTAAATAATATTGATTTTAATGTGCATTTAAGAGTTCAAAATATTGCAATAATCCAAACTATCAAAAATATTTTATATTGCAAGTCAATGGAAATAAAGAATTTTAGAGATATACTTTTGAACATTAATGTTTCAAGAGTTTCCAAATAATATTTAGTATTCTTTAGTAAACTTTAATTATTTATTTTATTAAAATGTCTTTATTTAGTTACTCACGTAAATAAGAATACAAGTCAAGTTAACAACATTTACTAAAATAAAACCAAATATTGTTAAAGAATTCATATACTTATTTTAGCTTTTTCTCTGAGCTTTTTGTGAAATTAAATCATTATTATTATTATTATTATTATTATTATTATTATTATTATTATTATTATTATTATTATTATTATTATTATTATTATTATTATTATTATTATTATTATTATTATTATTATTATTATTATTATTATTATTATTATTATTATTATTATTATTATTATTATTATTATTATTATTTATAAAATATTATGTCCTCAAAAATCTTGAAATGACAAACAGGAAGTAAAGATATATTCAGTTTTGCCATCTGTTCTAATCTGATTACAATTCCATGTCATATTTTTAATTATTTTGAAGGGATGGATCCTTATAAATTTTTATTTAATATTCAAATCATTTATGAATTGTTTTATATTTTTTCATCGTTTATTTGGCATAAAATTGCAAGTGCAAAATCAATTTAGACATATAAATTTCTTATCCGGAAATTTTTAATCTCCAAAGCTAAAAACAATAGATTCATTTTCTTAAGAAATTAATAAGAGAATATAACGAATATTATTTGAGCATACAATCTGATGTATTTCAAAATATATTTTTAAAGCATGAATTTCCAACAATTTTTTGTTAATATTAAAAACATTTTACAATGTCTAAATGTTAATTTATCGAAATTTTTGAGTAAAATATTATGAAGTTAAAAATCCTATGGTTTCAATTAAATTTATCTCCCTTTTTTATGGGATGCCAATTTTTAAAAAATCCAATAAATGTTGAAAGCTTTCTTATCATTGAATTTTTAAAGTATATGGAATATTAATTTATTCTGAAAATTACTTTTCACTGTAAATTTTTTTCTTGCATTTTCTTTGCTTGTGACACTTTGGCTCTTTTGCAGTTAAAATGGATATAACAAATAAATATGATAATTCGTTTGTAATAACAATATTAAAATAATAATAAAAATTTCAATACGAAATAATATATTTATTCTCATTGGATTTAATTTATATTAAATTGATATAAGCATTTATTATAAATATTAATGTATAAAGTTACACAATTACAATTAAAGTATAATTAAAAATCATGTTGTTCAAGTCGCATTTCCAATTCCTTTATGTTTTATAATACAAAATCAGTAAATTTCTCCGAAAATGAAAATTATTGATTTATTGAACTATAAAATATAAAGGAAAAAATTGAAAATAATCTTATCTATGGTGAATAAGATAAAAGATTTTATTGATTTCAATTTGAAAATTTTGTTTTAAACTATAATTTATTTTTAAAATAAACTATGCTAAATAATTCTTTGTTTAAATAATGTGGAATTCTTGGAAAATTTATCGATTCTTTTCACAATCAATTGATTAACCATGACTAGTTTAAATTAATCGACTCAACTAATTAACTTGCATTCTAATTTCAATTTAAAATTTAAATAAAACCGAAAAAAAATAATTTTGTTTTAATCAGAGTGATGTTATTTGAAATTTATTCAAATGATAAATGTCAACAGATCTGGAATAATAAAACGAATTTCAATATTGGTAATATGTCAAATGCTAATGAAATGGAAAATTCCTGTCGGCTCTTCATATAATAATTATAATAAAATTAAAATTAAATAATTTAATAAGCAAATATTAGTAAATAAATTTAAAAAATTCACGGATCCACAAATTATTGTATTGTTATTCAATCTGCTTGACTTTTTTCTATAATTTATTCATTTGAATGCATAGGAATTTACAGTAAATTTAAAAATCTAGTTAACTATGTATATGATATATATCGTATATGACTCATAAAATTATAAATATAGATTTTGAAAGGTTTACTAATAACGATTTTTCATATGACATTTAAACGAAATCATCAGATTGAGTCGTATGAAATATCATTTCAGCTATAAAAAATGCAGTTGACAATTGTATGTGACTCGCAAAATATATAGGTTACATTTAAGCAGTCAATGCTAATAAATTTCATTTTTAGTTAAACTTATAATGTAAAATACTAAAAAAAAGATTTTTGTTAAAAAGTAAAAACCTGAAAAATTATTAGTTTTATAGATTTAAAAATACATTACATATTAATCAGGCATTCTAAATTTAATATGCAATAATATAATTTCAAACAGGTATTATTTACAATTATCCTACAGTGTTAATTTTATATAAATTTATTATATTAATTATTAAATATTTAAAATAATTTTTAATTAAAGATTAAATATATTTTAAATAATTGATTATGACTTTCTAGACCCAAATTATAGATAAATACTAGATAAAATTAACAAAATTAAATTAAAAATTACCACTAATCGATTTCAAATTCATATTAACATATGAAAACGGATGTCACTATTTGATTATCAAAAGCATAAATGATAGGAAATAGTAAAAATAAAAATATTTATCTTGTCAAGTGATTAAATTAAATTATTTTGTATTGATGCCATAAACATACATAATCATTACTATAAAGAGAATATTAAAATAGGAGGATCAAATATTGTGTATCAAATATTGTGATCAAATTTTGTGTAATAAATTCCAAATCCCAAATCGCACTGTAGCAAGCCATTTTATTTTAGTCATTTTAAATAATGGCAGTTGACATTTATTACCTAAACATTTATTTACGGCCTAACATTTTGATGGTTTTATTTATTCTACTTATAAGTGATGTATTATTTAATAAATCAGTTTACTAAATTTGATTTTTGGTATTATTCTTAATATTTACAACTTTTATTATGTTCTTTCACAACTCTTTAAAAGATGTTATCAATGAACCATCATAAATGAAATTAGATATTCGACATTCTTCTCTACGTGATTACAAGTTCTGATGTTTCTATAATTCTTGAAAAAAATAGAAAGAAAGATGATAAGACGATGAGTATATATTTGTATCTTTGTTTGCTGGATTTCAGATATTTTTTTTTACAATATATAGACATAAAATACTTGACCCATCTTGAGAAAGTCAATTTTTTTGTTACCATTGTATGTTTTTTCAACTCTTTATTAACTCTTTATTTAAGAAAAAACATAAAGTAATTAGTTCTTCGTCAAAAAAATCAAATTTATTTCTGAATCTATTATCTTGATCTTTTATGTTTTGAATTTGCCATGCTAAAAATTTTATTTCTTTGAATTTTAAGTTTTCGGAAATGATAGTGTATTTATTTTATTTTATTTTCATTCATTCCAGTTTATTTTTATTTCTAACATTTTAAAATAAGATAAATTTAAATAAATTTCGATTTAAGTGTTACAACAATTATAGAATAATATTTAACATTTATTATAATAATAATTAAAAAGTTAAGAATCACAAAAATCATATAAATAAGACTTTTGTCACAGCTATAAAAATGATTTACATTTTATAGATAACCTTATTTTTATGGGAAAAACTATTACCATAACAACATCATATAATAACATTCAAAGTCATAAAATATATTACAAACAATCAAATTTTATAGACACAAATGTTATATTAAAAATTAATTAAAATATTTTCTATAAAATTTCATTGACGAAAATTAAAATTATAAATTTGTTTTTATCATACTTAAATTCAAATTAATAATTTATTTAAAAATAAATATTACTATTAACTCTATTATTTATGGTCCAATTATTTATTCGTTTTTAATAATTTCTCAAAAATTTTATTTCTAACATTTAAAAATAAGATAAATTTAAAAAAATTTCGATTTCAATTTTGTTTACTCTCAAATAAATTAAGACATATTTAATATAATATTAATTTTCACTTTAATCAGAAATTGGAAAAGTTATATTAATTAAAACAAATTATAAATGGAAATGTTATTGAATATAATGAATAATAATAATAATAATAATAATAATAATAATAATAATAATAATAATAATAATAATAATAATAATAATAATAATAATAATAATAATAATAATAATAATAATAATAATAATAATAATAATAATAATAATAATAATAATAATAATAATAATAATAATAATAATAATAATAAAAATGAAGTGGAAGCCCTCCTATATTCACGTTGTTTGTGAAAGAAAAATCATGAGCAAACACGATACTATACAAAATTATACATATAAATTTTTATTTTCTAATAAATTATTAAAATTAACAGAAAAAATATATAGAAATTCATCAAAGCTAAAATCTAATTTACAATGGAGAACAATAAATTTTTTCACCTGAAAGATTTTTATGTTTTCTTTGAAAATGTTGACTTTTTTAAAACAATTTATCAAAGTATCTTGTTAAAACTAGCACAAAAATATTTTAACCAACGAAATCAAATTTAACAGTTTGAATTCTTTCGACAACAGAAATGTAGAAATGTCATCATTGGGTGTCTCAATCAACCTAAGTATCTTTATCACAATCATTCAACAGTAAACAAATGTGCACAGATAAATTCATGTTTATTCAGAAGAAAAAATTAAATTCTCAAAATTTAACTCTTCGATGAAAATTCTTTTGCATTTATTTATTATTAGTTCTCTGTATCCATTCTTATGACATTATTCAAATAGTTTTGCTGTCATCAATTTTTTTACTATTTTTGTATTTGTTCACCGGTCTTTAGAACAATGCATATTCTCGCACTTTCCTTTAATTAAATGAGGTCATTTTTCACTTTTGGATTGAAAGAAATTAGAAGAAGAATATATCTTGTAGTTTGTATTTTTACGATATTCAGCTATAGCTTTAATGCTTTAATGTTTGTCAAACTTTGAATTTCCTTTTGTATTTAAAGATTGTCTTAAAATTTCAACAACATGTTTTGCTTTGGCGTTAGTAAATCTGGACTCCATTTAACGAGCCATTGGTACTGTTTTTCCATAATGAAACAAATTAAATTGGTTTTTGAATTAATTTTTAGTGAATTTATATTTTATTTGTACTCACTTGCATATTCTTCACAAATTTTTATTGTTACTCGATAGCAACATATTGTACATGTAGCTTCAAGTTACATTAAAAAATGGTGATTATAAACCGAAATTATTAGAATTAAATGAAAAAAAAATTTTCCCATCTGTATAACATGAACATAATTTAGTGAGATTGCAAAAAAAAAATTAATTTAACAAACCAAAATACATTTCTTAATGGTAAACAATTTTAAAGCGACAATTCTGAATTCAATATAAAATTATTATTATAAATTAATTTAATAATTTCCAAAATAAATAAAACTAATTCCTTGTTTATCTTCGGTAGTTATTTAATTGGTTCAATGAAAAAGGAAGTCATTAATTATCAGAAATAATTGCTTATAAAATTCTGACCAATCAAATATTGGCTTGATCAATCTTAAATTGGAAATATCTCATCGCTAATCAGAAATTTTATTCAGATGGCATCAGCTCAATCACCAGTAACGACTGAGGATTCAAAGACTCCTTGGCATCATTCATGGATCATTAATTCACCAAAACACACTTCAAAACAAGACAAGCCCGAAAGAGAGATTATTGCGTTTACAACAGCCTTTGACTTGGACATTGAGCAGATCGGGAATTCTGAATTAGGTAATATTGGAAATATGACAAACAATTAGTAGGCCATAATTAATATTTATTATTAATTTTAATTAATATTTTAAATATTTTTGTATATATTTCTAAATTATTATTTTTTTTAATTGTTTAACAAACTAATTAAAATTTAGAACTTCATAGGGGGTTTTCAATAAATGACGTCGAAATTTAATAAGTAGAAATTTTACAAAACGGAAGGAAATGTTATATGACATACTCAAAAAATAATTTTTAAAAATTAAATTATTATATTTTTATTATATTAAAATCATTTTATTTGTAATTATTACAAATTATGTAAAATATAATATAAGACTCATTGTGGTCCACGAACGTCCTACAGTGATTCAAGACTTCCAAAAAGGTCTTTTTGAAGAAAATTGGGCTTTGATTTTTCAAGAAAAGTTTCACACCATGTTGCAAATCTGCAGAATTTTGGTAAATTTTCTTTCACAAAAGTTTCTTTACATGCCTTAATAAATAAATGTCACTGTGCAAAAAATGAACGAATAAATCCATTTTTCTGAATCACTACTACTATTTCTATACTTTCGTGAATTGGGGCGTTGTTTTAGAAGAGTCATAAGGGAAGACTACGTGGTATTCGGGGATAACGTCTGCATGTGTTCATGAGGTTGTTTTAGTAAGATTAAATTCAGTTAAATCCGTAACGATTATGCCACTTTGATCTCAAAAAATTGTCAACATCAATGATTTTCAATGACATGTTTTAGATCTTATCTTCTTTGAACTCGTTTCTCTAGGAAATTTCCATTCACTGTTTCAGGAACATTTATGGATAAAGGGATTTCATGCACAATAATGATATTTCTGAATAATTGGTCACCGTACGCATCAAAAATGAGGTTTTCATGGGGTTTTCAATTCTCAAAATAAAGGAAACATGAAACGAACCTAGATGCAAATCTTCTTACTTCAGATTCATTCAGGATGACATTCGCAACTCCGGTACTCACTTTTACCAGATGAGAGAAATCCTTGAAAGTAATTACGTGTCGGTCCATCACAATTTGCAAACATTCTTCTCTTTTTTCGTTAGAAATTTTACAAGACCAACTTTTGCTTCATCAAACACTGACTGGCGACCATGTTTGAATTGTCTAATTGTAGATTACGGCACGTAAAGGACATATATTGCTATAAGTTGTCCGAAACTGATTTCATATTTTCTGATTGTTATTACCTCGCAAGACAAAGAATTTATTCACACAAGAGTATTCGACCGGGTGTAGTATGATTCGAGAATTAAATTGAAAGTGTGCTCTCGCACGCTGCTATACAGGTGAATATTAACACAAGCTTTTTTTTGTTACTATAGATAATAATATTATGATTTCACTAGAATGTTGTTAAGTATTATTATTTTTTATAGGGTATTTTGAGTATTTATAGAATATATATTCTTATACTTTTTAAAAATTTTTATAAAATATATTTTGATTTCATTTTTTAACGAGGTAGAAAAGAGGATTAAAAAGTAGCATAAAATTAGACACCTTATTACGGGATGTCGTAAAAAAACTTTATTTTATAAATATATATATATATATATATATATATATATATATATATATATATATATATATATATATATATATATATATATATATATATATATATATATATAACCAAAGAATTTTGTAGAAGTTAACAAATACTATTCAAGCAAAGATTATTCCTAAGTGGCTTATATTTATTTATTTATTTATTTATATTTTTATTTATATAATCTGTCACTGTTTTAATTGTGTGAAAGATCAAATTATTTATTTTGAAAAGCATGATGTACTCCTAAAATAAAATAAGGCTTTTTCAAAAATTAATTCGATTATAGTGATAATTTGATAAAATAATGTGATTAAATATTGAAAAAAATTCATTAGGAATCTAGTGAAATTATTTTCGTTTTTTCTTAAATAATCAATAAATGGGAAATTTTCAACAGATTGTTGTTTCCCAAATTCATCAAGTCTGGTGTTATATTTGTAGACAAAATTTGACAGATTTATAATATGTAGAATAGACAGTTTATTCATGCTTTCAAATATTTAAAATTGAGACTGATTCTCA
Source organism: Schmidtea polychroa (assembly GCA_959609185.1). Taxonomy (NCBI): domain Eukaryota; kingdom Metazoa; phylum Platyhelminthes; order Tricladida; family Dugesiidae; genus Schmidtea; species Schmidtea polychroa. Next base: position 140,990 of record CAUHTR010000061.1, read on the forward strand.
TTAACAATTATATAGGATTACATAACTAAAGCTACAAAATAAATATATTTAATTGTAGTAATTTAAACAAGAAATTATAAAAAAAGAAGAATATTCGTTTTCATTTTGACATGTATTTTATTTGAAATTAAATATTTTTGTCTTGTTTATCCAAATCCTTAATAAATTATGTAGTAAACTTGTGTAATTAAACATTAAAAATATTAAATATTTATTAAAAGAAAACGAAAAAAATTATAAAACGTAAAATTTTACTAAAAGTGTAATATTTACCTTTGCAAATAAACGCCAAAATAAAATAGTGTTAGCTAAATTCAGAAAAAATACTTGCAATATAAATTCAGAATAATGCTGTTAGAAATATTGTTTTAAATCAAATTAATAAATTTTAAAATTTCCAATGGGATTAATTTTAAAGAACAAGTGTATAACCAAATAACCAAAGAATTTTGTAGAAGTTAACAAATACTATTCAAGCAAAGATTATTCCTAAGTGGCTATTGCGGCCACCCAACATCTTTAAATTTTAGACGATAAAAATAAAATAAGATAATCAAATTCATGAATTTGTGATCTCTTCGTAAAAATAATATCAAGAAAATAAATTATCAATCAAAATAATTGTTAAATTTATATTTTTAAAATTTTATTTTGTTTACCAAAAATATTTATTTATAAATTTATTTAATTTGTTTTTCAATTTTAAATAAAAAAAAACAATCAGGTATTGAAGTGCAATATTCGGTAAATTTTTGCTTAGGTATACTATGAAACATTAATATCCCCTGTTGCGATAGGGTCAGGTAGTAAACATGAAAAAAATAATGTTTTCATAGATATTTTTATAGACATAGACAAAACTACAGTCATACCCCGGATAACGTTGCCCCGAATAAAGTTGTTTCGCTGTAACGTTCGGTCCACCATTATAGTCATACCCCACTGTAACGTTGCGTGGCTTCGCTGTAACGTTTTTTTTTAATTCTCTTAATCTTTTAAATCTATTTAATTGCGTTTTTCTGGAACCATTTAACAACGTTAACCGGGGTAAGACTGTATAGAATTTTTTAGATTTACGTTAGGACATTACTGACATAACGAATTACGCTTGAGTGTGAGATATCCATCGCTCATTGATTACAATCGGCAACTAGTGACATTTATAAATCTCTTACTCTTTTCATTATAGAAAAAAATGTAGTGTAATTTGAGCGAAGCAGCGATGGGAACAGAGGACATCAAATATATAAAAAAAATACTGAAAACCATATATAGAGTACTCTGATGCACTCCACTGTCAAACACAGAGATTTCCCCGATCAGTCGTGTACTGATATTTCAGTCGACAATACGTTAACTTAGTTTGTAAAATATTCGTTAAATGAAAAAAATGATAATTAATCATTGATTTGTAAAATCTTATTAAAATATAATATTACAATAGAATATAAATTAAATTAACTCGTTAGATTAGCAAAATTATTAAGCTCTATATATCACTGTCATTGAGTGCTCGTTGTTATAAAAAATTAATCTTTGTAAGTTTTACGAAAACGCTCAAATATAAAGCTAAAAATAAAAATTACTATATTCCTTGGGTTTTACATCAAATAATTTTGAATAAATTAATATTAGGAAATATAAATAAATTTTAATTAAGCGCATGAATAATTTTTCTAAAAATGTTTTATTAATTTTAGTGTAAAATCATAAATAATAGCTTTAGATCTAAATTCATTGGAAAGCCACACATAAAAATATGAATAGTTAATTTACTGATATATATATATATATATAATTAAAAACAAATAAACGTTATACGATCAAAAATTTTTCAGTTCACTGGAAAAGATTTATCAATTTCGTCGTCAATTCTTCGTCCTAATTCATTTGCCCATTGGAAAATTGTCAAAAAAATCCCCATTGTTGTTGCATCACTTTATTTTCAGAATTAAAATCATTTGAAAATTTTCTCTAGCATAAAGAATAATGAAAACTCATTCTATAAACTAATCTGGGAATTGGTTGAGAAATTCAGAAATCCCATCGTTATGAAGAAAATCTCCATTAAATACACAAATGATTATATTTATAAAACTTCTGATATTACAATATCATTTATGACAAATATAATAATTAGTTTATCATTGTCAAAAGGAAATTTGTGAATCGTTTTGCCAGAGAAATGCGCAACTATATTATTTATCGTAAGAATATATAATAAAAAGGAATTTATGAAGGGGTGGGGTTGGAGTTGAGAAATATTTATTAATATTATGGTCAATCATTTCAAGTGTGGACTGAGAGTACAAACAGATGTCACCGTATTACATTTACAGTAAATAAAATAAAGGAAAAAAGTGTCTTCTGTTTTTTTCTTATTTAGGTTCATGATCTTTTAGGCATTTGACGTCGACAAATATTTGTACATGAAAAATCCAATGGCGGGGGGTTTTAACTCCTTAAACCCAACCTCCTTGGCTACGCCACTGTATACATGAAAATTTAAATTCATTTTTATTATAATTTTATTAATATTTTATTTTAAAAATTCACCCTTTGAAATTATTAATCAAGATTTTATTATGGTTTTTCTTTATTTATTATTTAATCATCATTGAATTAATTCGTTTAACGATTGAATAATTAAATAATAATATTTTGTGGAATAGCGAATCATTTTAAAACTTGCCTCTATTGTAATTTTTTGTCTATCTTACTTGTGCTTACCCAATGTTCACTTACCCTATCAAATATTTTCATATGGTTTTTAATGTATGTTTAAATTGATTTTGAATATCTCGTTCCCTTCCCCATTAAAGTTGCAGAGTTGCGGAAAAACAAAATTAAATTAAAATTTCAATTAGAATGATCAGTATAAATTTCTTCTTTGAAAGAATAATACATATTTTAGACCAGAGGTTTTCTATAAATAAACACTAGAAAACAAACTTTCATTTTATTTGAATTATTTTGAATAATAATAATAATAATAATAATAATAATAATAATAATAATAATAATAATAATAATAATAATAATAATAATAATAATAATAATAATAATAATAATAATATTAATAATAATAATAATAATAATAATAATAATAATAATAATAATAAAAAAAATAATAGATTGATTATTTAAATTAATAATAATTATATATAAATAAAATTTTTGTTTAATTTAGGTAACGGACTTAAGGAAACTTTAAAATGGCTACTTCCAATTATTATTTTGTGTTCGATAACCACAAATATTATTATGATTCGAATAATGCACAATCTTGCACAATGGAAATTTCCAATGTGTCTTTATATAATGTTTTTATCAAGCCTTGATCTATTAAATAACACACTTAAATTAGTAGACAAATGGTGTCAAGTAAGTTTCAACATGAATAAAATTCAATTATTTGTTTTACACTTGTAGATAACGTTTTCTGCAAAATTTCTGAACTCTTTGGTATTGACAAGTCATGCTCTGTGCTCAACATTCACGATTACATTGTACGTCATTTCTCATATGATCAGTTTAGTAAGATCAGCTCTTTCAATCGACACGTACTGCTCTTATATAAACCCTTTATCAAACACAAGAAAAATTGTAGTAACAAGAATTCATCATTTAATCCTCCTGTTTACAACATTACTACTCATATTTAATAGTCATTTCTTATGGACATATTCAATTATTCACATGAACAACAAACAAACATCAGTGCCTCCGGGAAACTATTGTACGTACATCGTAAAATGGGTCAATCCAACGTTCAGAGATGTTTTGTGGCCATTAGTTGACTTCACTATTGGTGAATTATGCCCAATAGTGTGTATAATAATTAGTCTAATACTGATATTGATACATCTGTCCAAACATTCCTCATGTTACACGGAAAAATCGATCACCATTGATAACAAAAATCTAAGTCGCCATTTGATCGATGTAAAAACTTTCATCGAAATGAGAAAAGTTATCCTGTCATATAACATTCTAACCCTTCTACTCATTCTAATACCAAATGCTTTTTCAATGATTTATAAAAGTATTAGATACCAATTAAACCATAATATGAAGATGGTAACTACGTTTAGTATTGTTAGAAGCACAAATCGATCTTATATCAGTCCATTGGATATTTCTATTCTAGATATTTTTGTTCAAATACTCGCTGCGATATTCTCGGTCAGCTCACTCGTGACATCTTGCATTCTCTCGCCAAATGGATTCATGAAAGAATTCAAAACCACATTTTTATTAACAAAGAAAACATCAAAAATTAACTATCAAATTTAAAATATTTATTCAATTACAATTTGTATTTCATTTATAAAATATTTAAAAATTAACAAATATAACGGGCGTTTCACTAGAATTATTTAACGGCTACAGAAACAACATATTTCAATTAAATTTAGATTGTGACAAAACTCTTTTATTAAAAGATTATTACAATAAAAATTGAAAATTCACATTTGCCATCAATAAAATGTCTTTTGTCAAATTGAAATACAATACAAATTTGAATTCTCTAATCAACATCTGAAATACAAAATGTTAATTTTTATTAAATAAATTTATAAATTGTGTTGTTTATATTCAGAAATTTACTTACTTTATATTTATAAGTAAAATAAATTGTTTGTTTGAATTTTATAAGATAAATACAAAACTTTGACAAAAAATGGAAATATTAATATTAAAAATAAAATCTTTTATTCTTTTTACCATTTGACTTGTTTTTAGTTTTAATTATCTTTATTTTCCATTGATTTTTGGATAAAAAACATTTTCGATCAATCTCTTTATTAATTTAACAAGAATTTCCAACACAACATTTTCACAGTAAGAATTGCATTTTAAACGGGAGCAATATTAAATTTAATATAGAATGTTAATGAAATTTAATAATGATTAATTTGTTTTTAAAAAAAAAAGAAATTATTTCAATTAATTTATCAAACATTTTTATGGCCTATGCCCATAAAATTTGAAAAATGAACAAAGATTTCTATTAACAATATTTTCTTAACACGAGTTGTAGAAAAGAACAAATTTAGAAATAAAGTGAATAGAAGTAAAATTGGTTCAGTTCGATGTGTCACAAAATATCAAAATCACTATTATTTATAGAATTTTTTGCACTGGTTTCAAGTGTTATGAAATTCTTATAACTTTGCTATCCTGAGTTTAACCCCTTCAGACCCCGTGTGTAGAATTATGCACATAACATTTAAAACCTTATAGATTCCATATTTAATATATTTTACTTCATCGCCATCTCTCCATGTACCGACCAAACTATTTTGATGGTTTTAAAATCATACCACTAGTATGACCAATAATTGCTAAAAAGTTTTTTTTTCTCCATTAACAATAATTCAGGTCTGAAGGGGTTAATAAAAATTATGAGCTAATATATTATTTATATTTTTATAAAGTTTTATAATTTTATTTAGTATAAATATTTATAAAAATGCTTTTAAATTAACATTTTTATAATATTTACACGTTTGCTTAGATTTTAGATGATTATTAGCAACTTTATAGTATTTTCTGAAATACTATAAAGTTGCTAATAGCCTCTGTTAGCTGTGGTTTTCTGCTTAATTTCAAACTATCAAAATTCTTACCACGTTTAAAGATTTTATTTTATTTTTTACAAAATTAAGTTAATTCTTTTAAAATTTAATACATATAATATAATCAAGTATATGCAAGGTTTTCGTATATGTGGCTGGATTTAAAAATTTATATAGCCAGCGGGGGCACATAAATTTATTTTATATTTAAAAATATTGAAATGCGAATTTATATTGTATCAGAACTATACTTTATGGCTTGTACTGTTAACTATTTATATTCACACTGATAACAATGAAGTTTGAAGTAATTAATATTTAAAATATTTTAAACTTAATTTAAAATATTTTTAACAGTACTTAAATCCATATAAAAATTATTTTCTTAATATTTGCAAACAATTGACGTCGTGTATAAAATACATCTGCAATAAGCACTTTTTAAAAAATAAAAACAATTAATTTTTGAATTTCTTTACATTTTAAAGAATTCTAAGGAACGCCGAATAATTTTTTGGAATAGTTTGGAAAATACTAAAACGTTTTATTATTGTAGAACAACTATCAATAATTAAAAATTATGACTTCTGTGAACATGTCATTAGTTCTATATATTTTGAATAACATTCTTAAAAAATTTATGCAATACAACTCTTAATTTCTTTTCATTTTCTATTTTTCATAAAAAGTCAAAATTGTTTCCATTCATGTAGTACTTGCTCAATTATATATACTAAAATTTTGTGAAAATACAGTTCACAAAATAAAAAGTTATTTTTTCAAATACAAACACGTTTGACTTTGTTAAATAATATATTACTATATAGCATGGGTATTCAACTAAATATTATGAAGGGCCAAATTTTTCTTATAACGGCAATCGAGGGCCGTATCAATTAAAAAGTAGTTAGTTTTGTAGCGGATTACAAAGTAACAAAAATAAACTGGTTTTAGTGTGCGTTTTTATGCAGATATCACCAAATATTTTTATATATGTGTAATATTCCAAGATATTGAAAGGGCCTTTTTCAAATTTCGGCGGCCCGCCAGTTGAATATCCCTGCTATATAGGATAAAAAATTTTGTTCGACTTATTCTGTGAAATTATAAACCAGTTTTTGAAGTTGAAGTTTTGGTAAAGTTCATTAAATTTAACATTTTTATAGAATAAATTAAATATATAATTTCAGCCTCATAATGAGTGATTATAATAATGAAGATATTTAAAAATTATTCAAAAGAATTTCAGATCTTGCTACTTGCACCTGTTGCACCAAAATTATTATTTACAGAATTCTTTTTTGCTAATTTTCTGAAAATACAATCGAAAATTCCTCAAAATCAAAAATGATTGAATCACGGAGTTGAGAAATTCTATTATTATTGCTGCAGTCAAACAACCGAGGAAAAATTCGTATAAAATAATGTTAAATATTCAAAGGTGTTTATTATCTCGACCTCGGAATATTGAGAATAATTTCCCAAGGCAATTCGGAACGCAGATTTCATATTTGTATTTGCATGGGAAATCGTTTTATTTATCAAATTAATCACAGTCCAACCTTGAGGGGTAAGAGTAGGTAAATAATGGCTCTTGAACATGTCATGAAGTTTACAAGATTTTGAAATAATTTTAATATTTACACTTCCTATATTTAAAAAAATATATAAAACGGTAAAACTATAACAGAACTAACACCAAATCCAAATGAACATCGTTTGAACATTTGCGCTAAAAACACAACATTCTACATCTGTCTTTTTTAATTTGTACTTTTAATCTGTAATATATCTAAATATATATATTGCATTTATAATTACTCGATGTTTACATTCTTTGAGCATGGGCATCCGCAAGTAGGGTGGCAAGATGGGGCGCTTGCCCCCCCCCCCCACCTGGATTTCCCAAACCATTCTATTTTTCGATTAATTTAAACACATTTCTGTGAACCTTCATTTTCGACTATAGATCAATATTTTTTTCATTTTTTTTTGCATTTTTTGAAGTGTTTGTCGAAAAATATTATTTTACTTGAGAAAATAAAGATAACAGGTTTGTGAGTTTTGATAAAAGAGAATGGAGCTAAATGCAGCACAGACAAAATGCCAACGAGTTTTTAAGACCATTATTTCTCAAAGTGAGAAATTGGCAGAATAATTAAACATCTAGTTGACAATTCCCAGATGTAAGAGGCAAACACACCGTTCAAATAATGGTAATTCAACTGTTGAAGAATACTTTCGAAGATCTGTCTTTCAATCATCTCATCGTTGGAGAGCAGATTCAATGACAATAACAAGATCAATTTTAGTCTATTTTCACTTCACCCAGTGGAAATGTTGAAACTTTCAAAAGATGAATTCAAAACTCACAGAGAAAATATCATAATGGAGTATCAAATTGAAAACTTTGATGCTGAGGCAAGCACTTGGTTTGAGATGTGGTCAAATAAAAAGTCAGATTTTGAAATCAAAAGTCGCGGTGGAATGATGAATTTATTATAATTCACATATCTTTTTCCAGCTATTAAGAAAGCAGTTCTTATTGCTTTAACATTGCCAGTGTCAGCTTGCACTGTTGAAAGATCATTTAGCACACTGAGAAGAGTCAAAACGTGGCTAAGGTCAACAATGTGTGAAAATGGATTTTCTAGACTTTGCATGATGAGTGTTCATCGTGACAGAATCAATGACAGTAAAAAAAGCGAACAGTAATGGACAAAGGGATCAATAAATTTGGTCAAAATCACAGACGTTTGCAGTTTCTTTTCAAAAAGTAATATTTATGAATAAGTCTGTAATTTTTTTTTATAATTGCATAAATATTTATGGAAAATATACAACAAAGAACTTTTCTGTTTATTCCTAAAATCACATTAATGTTTCAACGATAAAAATGACTTTAATTGAAATCATCAATATACTATTATAAATCTGATTGTATATACTATATAGTAACAATTTTTTTTCGTAAATGAGCATAACAAGAATTTAAATGACACTAATTGTTGTATGTTTAAGTATTACATTAATATGTAGAAGTTTTCTACTTTGTTTTTTTTTGCCCCCCCCTTGGAAAAATTGAGATACTTTTACTTTTTCTCATATCTCTCAAAAACAAAAAAGTTACTCGATTAAAGTTGTTTATTAGAATAATTTAGAAAAACCAATAAAGTTATAACATGTGCTAAACCTTTCAATAACTAAATAAACGTTACGTGTGTGTTGAATGTTTTTAATTAAGTTTTTGTATGTTGATGTATTTTGAATAAATAATTAAATAATTAAAAAAATAATTAAAATAATATTTTTAAATAATTTTAAAAGTTTAAATATAATTGATTATTGATCGTTGAAAATTATTTTTAAAAATAATTGTTTAAAATTGTTATTTATAATTTAAATATTTTATAGATTTTATAATTTGTT